>MU864530.1:0-42828 GCA_033296905.1 Podospora australis
TACATGGAGGAAAGTTGTTGTAAAGATGAAGGGTTGAGAAATGGGGGAAAGTGCGCGACTCGCTATGATGCGCGACTCGCTATGCATGTACGTTACCCCTTTTCCCTTTCTGGATAAGGTAAGCTCAGAGGAGTTATTGTTTGGCAGTCGGTCGTCCAAAGTGGATTAGGAGCCATGCCCATATACTACCGAGATTGAGCCGGGCGTGCCATTCAACGCCCCCACCCCCCCAACCTGCCAAGACTGCAGCGAACATTTCAGAACCACCCCGCCATCGATAAGCTGCAACGGTGCTTATCAAGCAGCCCAGCAGCAGAAAAAAGAACCCGATAAATAATATTTACCCCTCCACTGGGACTTTCTGCTGTCACTATAAACCAGCCAGTTCAGCGAAACCTCTCTCTCCCAAATCATCATCGCATCAACAGCTACCTACCCATACCTCTTTGTAACAACCGGATTTTAGTCACAATGTCCTCCTCCTCAAAGCCCTTCCAAAACCCTGCCGACGATGACGACTCCGAGCCCGAGATGATCGCCGAGGACGATGTCCAAGAAGTCCTTGATGGCGGCGACGAAGATGGCGATGTCCCCATGGACTCTGACGACGAGAACGAAGAATTCACGCTCGAAAACGATAGCATCGCATACTTCGACCAGCACAAAGACTCCGTCTTCGCCATTGCCCAACACCCTCTCTACCCCAACATCATCGCAACCGGCGGCTCCGAAGGCGACGCAGACGATGCGCCCGGCAAGGGCTACGTGATCGACACCTCCGCCGCCGCCTCCCGGCCTGTCCTCCCCGCAAGCTACAACTCCGACCCTTCCTCTGCCAACACCCCGCAAACAACCGAGCTCCAACCCATCTTCTCCATCGACGGGCACACCGACAGCATCAACGCACTTGCCTTCACCCAGCCCCGCGGTGACTTCCTCGTAAGCGCCGGCATGGACGGCCGCCTGCGCGTCTATGCCGTCGCCGTCTCCCCCAACAACTCCTCCCCCGCACAGTTCCAGTTCGTCGCCGAGTCCCAAGAAACCGAAGAGATCAACTGGGTCCTCCCCTGCCCTTCCCCGAAATACCCCAACACCATCGCCCTCGGCGCCTCCGACGGCTCCGTCTGGGTCTTCACCGTCGACCCCTCCGACTCTGCCAACCCCCTCCAGATCGTTCAGTCTTATTTCCTTCACACAGGGCCTTGCACAGCCGGCGCCTGGTCCCCCGACGGTCTTCTCCTCGCCACCGTCTCCGAGGACTCCTCCCTCCACGTGTTTGACGTATGGGGTGAAGCCGCCGCCAAGAACCTCACAACAGACAACGGGCAAACCGCCGTTTCCCTCGCCGACGCCGACCAGCGCTTTTTCGTAGAAGGCGGTCTGTACAGCGTAGCCGTTGCCCCCACGGGTGCATTCCTCGCAGTAGGCGGCGCAGGCGGCGCCATTCGCGTGGTTGGTCTTCCCCGGCTGTCCGCTCAGCCAGCAGCGCAAGCTACCACCAGCCGACCCGTGCCCGCCACCCGAGGCCCTGCTGGCCGCCGCTCAGCGCCCTCCCACGGCTCTGGCGCAGCGCAAGCAGACCCCTCTGCTGGTGCCGGTACCGTTCTCGCTGCGCTTAACGTCCAGTCTGACAGTATCGAGACTCTGGCTTTCGCACCAGGTCCTCACACTCTCCTGGCCGCTGGTTCCGTAGACGGCTCCATCGCGGTCTTTGATACTGCCCGCTCGTTTGCGGTAAGGAAACACATCAAGGGCGCGCACCAGGAAGAGTCTGTCGTCAAGGTAGAGTTCGTCCGCGCCGCGACCGGTGCTGCCGCCGGCTGGCTGTTGACTTCGTGCGGTCTGGACGGTGTAGTCAGGAGATGGGATCTGCGCGGTGCCACGGCCTCTCAGGCAGTGGTGGCCGCCGGCGCCGTATCTGGCCTCGTAAAAGAGTGGAAGGGCCACCGCGGTGGTGGCGAGGGCGGTGGTGTCCTGGGTTTCGTGCAGAGTGCTGATGGCGAGCGGGTGGTGACTGCTGGAGACGACTCTGTTGTTTTGGTGTTTGAGGCTTAGAAATTCTCTGCACCGTAAAGCGATGTTGTTGATGATGTTTAGTTTTATTCTTTTGTTGCATGGGATAGAGAAAGAGGAAGCGAAAGATATCCCCCCAAATGTCTGGTTCAAATTTTTCATTTTTTTTTTATTTATAGACAGGTTTTCAAGATCTTTAAACAGGTGGTGGTAGAGATGCATAGTAGATGGTTTGTCTGACGGAATGGCAACCATGACATGGATCCCTGAAGGGAAAATATAAAAGCTCATCTGATCATTACTTCATTTCTCGTCTTCAACAAGAGGCGATGTCATGTCTGCCAGTCGACAGATGATAAGTTTCTGACAATTCGTGATTGCGAATTTTCCAGCTGATCAGATCAAAGTCTCTTAATAGGTATCTCGCGAGCTGATTACCACATCTGCTGCTAACCTATCTACATTCTTCTCCCTTTGCAATCTCCTTCCCATCTTGTCACAAATTTACACCCAGCCTACCCTAGACTAACCCATGCCACCAAGCAACCACCCAGTCTTTGTTGAACTCCAAGCCCACCCATCCCATGTATATGTTAAAGTTCTTGTTGAAAAAGAAGAAGAAACTCCGAGCCCTTGATGTGTTAAATGCTGCTTTAAACTTGCTTGCCTGCTTGCTTTATGTTGAAAAAGGGCAAAAAAGACAGTAACTGAAACTCCCCGTATATATTTAGCCCACCCACCCAACCCCCGCCCCGCCCATTTTATACCTTTTATACCCTCTGTGAAAATGGTTGAAACATCTCTTTTTCCAGTGGGTATTACATTTCTGGTGAGCCATGACTTGTTGAAGTTGGCACACATGAAAACAGAAACCGAAGAAAAGCCCGTAAGAGATCTAATAGAAAAACTCGTCTAAAAACAATGGCTATATCTCGATGAGGTGGCTCTAGTTGGACTCTTGGACAGAGGAAATGTTGCCGCCGGTTGTGTCCTCGACAGGAGGGCAGGTGCAGAAGAGGTTGATGTCACCGTAGGCTGTTGGGAAATCCAGTTGTTAGTGACCATGACGGGATACTTATGTAAAACAGAAAGATGTATCTGGAACTCACAATCGTTGACTCTGGCAACACTGGGCCAGAACTTCTTCTCCCTTAACCAGGGCAAGGGGTAAGCGGCCTGGGTACGGGTGTAGGGTCTGTCCCACTTGGCGCCGTCCTCACCGTCACCACCAATAATGTCGACCAGCGGGTGCGGCGCCAACTTGAGGACATTGTTCTCCCGCGGCGCCTTGCCCTCTTCGATCTCGCGAATCTCCTCACGGATGCTGACCAGGGCCTCGACAAACCGGTCGAGCTCCTCCTTGGACTCGGATTCGGTGGGCTCGATCATGAGCGTGTTGGCCACAGGCCAGCTCATGGTGGGCGCATGGAAGCCGTAGTCTTGCAGGCGCTTGGCGATATCGATGGCCTCGATGCCGGCGCTAGCAGCGAAGGGACGGACGTCGAGGATGAACTCGTGCGCACACCGTCCGTGCTCGTTGGTGTACAGAATAGGGTAGTGGTCTTTCAGCTTGGCCAAGAGATAGTTGGCGTTGAGCAGCGTCACCTCAGTGGCCTTCTTCAAGCCCTCGCCACCTGCAAAAAGAATTCAAGATTAGCACGTCAATTCATCCAAAATCAGATCTTAGTGTTGGGCCTCGTCGGTACTTACCCATCATCGCGTTGTATGCCCAACTGATGGGGAGAATGCTTGCGCTGCCATAAGTGGCGCTGCTGATAGGTAGCACGTCCTTACTCTTCAGTGGCCACTCGGGATTCTCGGACGGAAGAAAGGGAGCCAAGTGCTCCTTCACGCAGATCGGACCGACACCGGGGCCGCCGCCACCGTGAGGGATGCAGAAAGTCTTGTGAAGGTTGAGGTGGCACACGTCGGCGCCAATCTCGCCAGGAGAGCACAGACCAATCTGAGCATTCATGTTGGCGCCGTCCATGTATACTTGTCCGCCGTATTTATGAACAAGCTCGCACACCTTCTTGATCTGGGGCTCGAAAACACCAAAAGTGCTCGGGTAGGTAATCATGATGGCGCCGAGCTGCTCGGCATACTGCTGGCACTTGGCCTCGAGATCGGCAAGGTCTAGGTTGCCCGTCTTGGTATCGCACTTGACAGGGACCACGCGCATACCAGCCATCGCGGCAGACGCCGGGTTGGTTCCGTGAGCAGAGACCGGGATGAGGCAGATATCTCGGCCGGCGCTTCCTTGGCTTTCGTGGTACTTGCGAATCACACGCAGGCCAGCAAATTCGCCTTGAGCGCCGGAGTTGGGTTGGATTGATGTTTTTGCCATGCCTGTGATGTCCGACAGCTGGAAACATAGAGCCCGGATGACCCTCTTGATGGGCGCGTCCATCGGCTGAACGTCTTGCGGGTGGAAGTTCGAAGCCCACGGTTGAGTGATAAGTGACATCTCGGTGCTGCTGTTAAGCTTCATGGTACAAGATCCAAGAGGGATCATGGAATGAACAAGAGAGAGATCCTTGGACTGCAGGTGGTGAATATAACGGAGCATTTCCGTCTCGGAATGATGGGTGTTGAAGACCGGGTGAGTAAGATACGGCGATTGTCTCTGGATCTCCTGGGGAAGGCGGGACACTCCAACCTGGCCAGATTCCTGTTGTATTTGCTTGTACAAGGTTTCGAGTTCCGAAATTACACCCGGTTGATTCTTTGCCTGTGCAAAGCATATCGCGATCATCGCGATTGTGTCTTCGTTGGTTGTCTCGTCAACACTGATGGACACCAGGTGACGGTTGTGCAGCTTGATTGCGATTCCGGAACGGCGGATCAGGAACTCGAGGTCACGGGCGAGGGATGGGCAATCGATAGCAACAGTATCGAATGATACCTGGCGGGTTTGGAAGCCATAACGTTGAGCGGAGGCTTCAATCATCCTCGCAAGCGTGTGGCATCTCTGAGCAATACGCTTTAGTCCTTCCGGGCCATGATAGACTGCATACATGGCGCTCATGTTGGCCAGGAGTGCCTGTGCAGTGCACACATTGCTCGTCGCCTTTTCTCTCCGAATATGCTGTTCTCTGGTCTGGAGGGCCAACCTCAGAGCGCGACCTCCTAGACGGTCCTTGGAAACACCGATGAGACGGCCTGGTATCTTCCTCTTGAGCGAGTCTTTAGCCGCAAAGAATGCGGCATGGGGACCACCGTTGCCCAGAGGAACGCCAAATCTCTGAGCATTACCAAAAGCAATGTCGGCTCCCCACTCCCCGGGAGGAGTGAGCAGCGTGAGAGCCAGCAAGTCGGTGGCAGCGCTAAGCAGAGCTCCTTGTTTGTGCACAACATCCGCAAGTGCCCTGAAATCATGGGCTTCGCCAAGGTTGTCCGGGTACTGGACCAAGACGCCGACCAGATCGTCGCCAAGGGCCTCGATGGCGGACAAAGCATCAGGACCCGGAGCAGACAAGTCCATCGTAATGACTTTCACGCCGAAGCCCTCAGCACGACCGCGCAAGACATTGAGAGTCTGGCGGAAAACCTTGTCAGACACAACAAACGTCTTACCCTCACGCTTAGCTCTCGCTGCGGGGAGCGAGTTCAGCGAGACTGTCATGGCCTCAGCGGCGGCCGTACCTTCGTCCAAAAGACTAGCATTGGAGATGGGAAGCGCCGTCAAGTCTGACACCATAGTCTGGAAGTTCAGGAGCGACTCCAGCCGACCTTGGCTGATTTCGGGCTGATAGGGCGTGTAACTCGTATACCAAGCTGGATTTTCGAGGATATTTCTCTTGATGACCTCGGGGACGTAGGTGTTGTAGTAACCCTGCCCAATCATGGGTATGGAATCAGTGGTTTGCCTTGTCATCAGCCGCCCAATGGTTTGCATTTCCCACTCCTGAATGCCCTTCCGTCCGATGGTCTTGCCAAACTTATCGCGAGGCTGGTCGAACAGCGGCCGCGAGGATAAGATGTCGGCGGGGATGACCTCTTTTACGAATTCGTCGAGGCTGGCCGGGGCTGGCGAGAGCGCAGACAGCATCTCCTTGATACTAGCGTCATCGGGTCCGATATGGCGTCCAGGAAAATCAGGCGTGGAAGGAAGGACGCGGAACAAGGGGTCCACATAGGCTCTCGCCTTTTTGGAATACTTTCTCTCGAGATCTTTGTTGATATCATCGCCACTCGGTTGGGGTCGAGCCGACGGCGTGTTTGAGGATGTTGACCATCTGACCGAGGACCTGAGGAAGATGCGTTGCTGTGGAATCGAAGCACGATATGCGAGTACTGCGGCTCCGGCCGACTTCCCGAGACGGGCAGATAGTCGAGGGACCGCCATCTTTTCTGTAATCGTCTTCGTCGCCAGAGAGATCGAGTTAGAAATAGGAACAAGCGAGCTTCGAGAAACCCAGCCCCTAAGGTAGAGGTGAGCCGTAAGGGCACAATGTGCGGGAAGTGAGAGCAAGGACAAAGACTCAATAACCAACCCTCAATTCTCAGTTCTCAATGGCACAAAGGTCCCATTCCACTACAGAACAGTCAAGAGATAAGCTGAAGTTTTTTTTCTTTCCCGTCGAAGATGAGTAGGAAGAGATGTGACTGATAGGCGTTGCCAAGATCCAGGGACGAATCGGCCTGTGAAACAGTTCTCTCAATCGATTCGGTTGACGTCAGTTGAGCCGAGGGAGCTATAGTAGCGCCTACAGAAACCACCCCAATTGGAAAGGTGAGGAAAGTAGGGTCCCTAAGCTCACACGGGGCAAATATAGACCGGGAGAAAGAGTTGGTAGACGAGGGAGGTTGAAAAGGAAAGAACAAGGAAAGAACAAGAAAAAAGTTAAATTATTTTCTTGTAATATTTCCAAATGTCCCACCGCCCTGACACTCAGTCACCACCTCATCACACACCCAGCAGCTAGATAGGGCACCGCTATCGGTTGACCCCCCTTCCCCTTCTACCTACCGCCCCTCCTGCTTGTTTGAGGGATGGGTTGTTGATAAGAGAAACTGAAGAAAACAGAGAAAAATCGGGTATTCTCGGGCCGGGGGAGAGCTGTCGTGACATTTTTCTTAGATAAACAGCTCCGGTTCGCGTTCCGACACCGCTGCAACGCTGCTCCATCGCAACCTGACCTTGAAGCACCAGTGGTCGGTCGTGTCCCGCGCTGGCAGGCGATTGACGATTCACATCACCTGCAATGCAGTCATCCAGCTAGCCTGGTCTCTACTCCGGGGCCTTTCCCTGCCAAGCAGACTCCTCTTTTAAATAAATGCTGTCAAGCTCCATGTCCCCGCGGCTGACTGCTTGACTGCTGGGGAGCGGTTGATGCACCGCTTGATGCAATGATGTTGTGAGGTTTACCGTGAGAATTCACCAAGATATTCACAAGACGGATTAACCATTACCGCATGCGCTAAATACCCCTGCGCCATCTGGGAGCCGAACAGCGAGTTTATCTTTCCCCGGTGTGCTGAAAAGGAGCTAAACCGTTCCTAGCACTGGCGTCATCGTCTAATCCCCGGAAACTCCAGCACCCCCCCTTCAAGAAAAAAAATATTCCACACATCAAAGATCCACACTGTGACAACAATTGAACAAGTGCAGGCCTTGGTTTTCTGATTTGTTTGGCGACGAAGGAAACTCTTTTTATTGTCGGATAATAAGCAAATAATATAGCCAACCACCCTACCAAATTCGGTAGATTACATTCCAAAACCCCCCAAATCCACAAAAATGTTCGGTGGAGGATGTAAGTACCTTACCCAATCAACTCCAGTCCAGGACTACAAAATATCTAACTCCGGGCCCCCCCAAACAGTCGCACCCCCTCAGCTCTCCAAGGAGGAGCTCGCCGCCGGCGAGGCCGAGGCCGCTGCTACCATCCAGCGCGCCCTGGGTATCTCTGCTGCTCTCTACCTCTGTACGTCATCCTGCCCTCCAACCCTCCTCGATAGTCGTATGCTGTGCTGACCATATCTACCTAGCCCCCTTCCTCGTCGATGCCGTATGGAAGACCTTCTTCTAAACGAATCAAATACAACCTGAACCCCTTGATCGTTAGACGACCGAGATGTGAACCCAATGCCGCAAAGAAGGCCTTCGATATGACACTGATCGTCGTCCCGAACCCGTTGAACCTGTCTGTGTACGATAAGAAGTTCTTATAACTTCCACATTCCGAGATACCCAATACCATATATGGGAGACATTCAGTTGCGGGAAAGGAATAAGTCAGATCAGATGGTATGGACAGCAAGGGGGAAATGAGCGAGGCCGAAGGGCATCGGCTTGCTTTGTGCTACGGTGGACATCTCGTTTCTGCCTCCAGCATAGAGGGTGGTCTGCATTGGACTGGTGTTGCTGCAATACTACATGTTCTTAGACAAAGCATGAGATGACCCCTATGGGATTATCCCAAGGGTGTGGAGTTCTTCCAGGGTTGGAGAAGCATCATTTCTGGCCACAAAAACAATATAAAAGTAAATCAATCACCACTCATGTGCCAGACGCATTAATATACTTTTGATTGGCCTCTTTACAAATTCTTGACACCGACAATCCCTCAGAACGCCAACGCCATGACGATGATATTTTGCCAACTCAATTCATGGCCAGACCGGAGCAATGTTGGTACACATACGGCAAAGGTTTCTCTCTCCTTCTCCTCCTTCCTCCACAGCTTATGAAGATGATGGTGCGGGTGCTGGGTTATGTAGCTTCTCCCACTCGCCAAAGTCCTTCTTGGCCTCGTCGACCTGCTTCTTGAGGTGCTGCAGCTGCTTGTCGTAATCCTCGAGAATCTGTTTTAACCAGCCCGTTAGTCACCGTTTAATAGATACCGTCCAAAGAGCACCTCGTCAAGAGCAAGAAAAAACATACCTTCTTCGCCTTGGCCTCTATCTCCTCGCCCAACCCATCGTTATCCCCAAACCCAGGCTTGTTGATCTCGTCCTTGAGGTTATCCGCGTACCCCCGCAGGATAATCAACCGGCTCCAGAGCTCCTCCATGCGCGCGCTCAGCGCGGGATCCTGCAAATCCTTATCGATCTTTTGCAGCTTCTGCTTGAGCAAATCCTCGTCGCCGCTCAGCGCGTAGCCCCTGTTGCGCAGGTTCTGCACTTTAGAGGCCAAGATCAGGCACCGCTTGCTCAGCTCGGCGTGTTTCCTCCGGGCATTCAGGGCGCGCACAGAGTGCTCCAGGTCGTGGCGTGACAGAATCTCGTCCAGGCTCGAGTTGATCGCGTGCAGCTTGTTGTTGAACTCGATAATGACTCGTCGCTGCAGCGTCACGCGGGCAATGATCGAGGGAAACCCCGCGCAGAGGACAGGGATGTAGTTGGGCGCAGGCTTGTGCCGGAGGGCCTCGTCCCACTCCTTGGGATCTTCATGGGGACCGGGCTGGTAGAGAGGGACGGTGTGCTCTTCGACCTTGTTGTAGAGGTATGTCCGGAAGACGCAGTTGGGGTTCGTGGGGTCCCATTTCTCGGTGATGACCTTGATTTGATCGGGGATCGGTTTTTGGACTAGTTCGAGGGAGGAGAGCATGTCAGTTGTGTTATGGTACGTTTTTGGGGAGACGAAGGATGGGGCCGCAAAACAGGAAAACAAACGGTCGTCGTCGCGACGTCCGGGGGAGTAAGATCGAGTAAGACCTACAGTCTGTGAGGCTACCCGGTTGCCATAATGATCCCAACAATGGGTTGGAGGCTTGCGGTGGCTGGCCTAGCGTCTGTCCGGCTTGTTGCTGTTGTTGCTGTTGTTGCTGCTGCTGCTGCTGCTGCTGCTGCTGCTGAGCCTGTTGTTGCTGATGTTGCGCCTGTTGTTGCTGTTGCTGCTGCGTTTGTGCCTGGGTATTTGCATTAGAATCTGTATCCCAGACCGGGAAGTGGAAGAGAGAACGGCTTCCTACCGGGTTCCCGAAAAGACTGGTCCCTCCGCCAAACACCGATTGGCCTGGTCGATTTGCTGTTGAAAACATCGAGATTTTGTGCAAAAGTGAAGCTCGCGGGAGTCGCGCCGGTTTTGTTGTTGCAGGTAAATAAGAAAATATGGATGGGCGCAATGGCAGGAATATCCAGGTGTAGACAAAGCGTCTGCAAGGGTCGTCTGGTTATCAAAAGCTTTGCGCGATCAATGGTGCAGGATTCCTCTTTTCGGTATGTTGATGAAATGCGCGGCGATTCCAGACCACTGGGACCAATACAAGCAAAAAATGAGCTCCACTGGCGACAACAGCAGCGTTGCTCACCGCGTTCCAAGCAAGCCCGGTCAGTTCCAGCCCAGCTCTCACCGCGCGGGCCTTGCGGGCTCACCATAGCATCAGCCAATTACAGCCCACCAAGTGGGCCCCGCACGTCAAGCACCGGGGAACTTCACAGGTAACTAACATCGCCAGAGCTACCAAACCACTCACAGCTTTTGCAGCCCCAGATAGGCCCGGCAAACACCGTCAAGATGTCGACGCGGAAACCCAAGTATGTCTCTCTTCTTATTTTCTCGTCAATTGCACCGAGATGTCTGGTCAGAGGCCGGTGTGCGCCAGCGCAATTGAGGAGGGGGAACGGACAACCGGGCAACGAGCAGTGGATCAAGACAGGGAGCTGACCACCAGACACAATACAGCTTCAACCAGCAGCTCCTCTACGACCTGACGCCGCTGCCGGACTCGATTCCGAAGGTCAAGGAAATTGGCGCCAGTTCTGCGCCGCTTCTGTCGGCTTCCTTCTTTATTGGTGCCCGGTGCAGAGACTACAATGACGACTATATGCAATGCAAAACCGAAAACCCCGGGAGAGGCGAGTTTGAGTGCCTAAAGGAGGGACGACGGGTTACCAGATGCGCCCGGAGCGTGTATGTCTTCTCGTCCCCTTGATTTTGTGGTTTTGGGAAGCAAAGCGTGGAGTGCTGGACTGGGTGGAGCCAGCTGATGGGTGAATCCAGGAGAGAATACAGGGATGGCTGACATTGGGCATTCATGGCCGATATAGCCTCGACGATATCAACAAGAACTGCCTGGAGCAGTTCCGCGCCCACTGGCAGTGCCTGGAAGACAACAACCAGCAGCTCTGGCAGTGCCGCCCCGACGAGTGGAAGCTGAACAAGTGTGTGTTTGAGAAGCTGGTATGTTTTTTGTGTCTCCTCCGGACTTCTTCGACAAAAGACGGGAAACTGATATATTTTGCTCCCCTACGTTTAGAACCTCGAAAAGGTCATCCCCAACCAGCCCAAGCAATCGACCCCCGTACATCTCAGAGAGAAGCAGATTTTTGCCCACACGTCCATTCCCCGGTGGGAGAAGCCGTTTATTCCCAACAAGTCAGAGGAGTCCTCTTAACGGAATGCTTTGAGAGAAACGATCCAGTAGCGGGAGCGATTGGCTTTGTGCGTTGTGTGTCAAAGGTTATGTAAATACAGTGATGGTAGATCTATGCAGTTTGAGGAAGCAAAACAGAGAAGACCAGGGCCAGTCTGGCTGCACCTATTTTCTTTTTTTCAGACCAGGAGAACGGATCTGCTCCGGTGGTGCAGAGATTACTAAGTCGCCGTCTTGCCTTCAGTGAATGACGTCGTTGACGACATGGCTTGGCTGTGTCTGGTCGTCCTGCCTCGGACGTCGTTGCGCCAGTCGGTGGCCATGGCAGAAGACGGAAACTGTGTAGTATTCCCAAACAACTGTCCCTTGTGGCCCTGTGGCCAGGACGGCGGCGCCGAGAGCTGTCTCAGCCTCGTTCGTCATACTGTTTCCCGTCAGAAACCAGGCCTGATGGGCGAGATCGTGACTACCTGGAAACAGACAGCTTGATCTCAGCCTCGCTTGTCATACTATTTCTCGTGAGAAGCCATAATTGGGGGATAAGATCATGACCATCCGTGCTTTTCCAGCCTGATCTCAGACTTCTCTATGCTACCTACCCATAATGGAACAAGCTGTCGGATGGGACCCAGGGGCAAATCTCACCCATCTATTCTTAGGTTGAAATCCCTTCTTTTCCGGGAGAGTCTAACATGTGTGCTTCACGGCGGAACAATGGGATGTGGGAGGATAGGTACCTTGGGGACCAGATAACAGAGCAGATTACAACTCCAAAATCACCACATCGTGATATCTATGATGAAATTGTCCCATGGTGCTCGGGTGCCCAGTTCCGGTGTCCGCGGGCTTCCTCCTCAAAGAAGAAATAAAAGGCCGCGCTCTTGTGATTCTGTTACCTGGGACTATGCTGCGATGATAGGATGATCGGGTATCACCAGCACTAGCTCGTCCTCATGCTCCCGTGTTTTTGGGGTATCCATGACGTCGCGAAGACTTGAAGAAGGGTTTCGCGGATTTTGGGACAAGTCAAGACGCGATAACTCCGAGCTTCTCTCACGTCCCCTCATGGACTGTGTGGAAGTGTTGATATGTTACCCAACGGTGCTAGAGGCCCCAATTGGCCTGAATCATGTTTGGGAAGATCGGATGAACGTGGCTATCTGCCATATATTGCTTACGACGACAGGAACACTGGCACAGTCATGACGAACCTTGATGGCTGTTTTTGTCCTGGTTTCATTAGGAGAGTAGCTGTCGACCTTCGGTGCCTAGGTATTCATGAACCACGGTCACAGTCATGAAGCGGGCGAGACCGGAGCTGATAGCCTTGTCTCGGCCGGCGGCAAGTGTTACCTGTCTCTACCTATCTTTGGCTTTGATCATATCAGGGGACAGCATAGCTCCCTTAGGTAGTCAGGATTGTGTCTCGGGGGCGTGCCTTAGCCTGTTCATATCCTTCATGTTTGGTCCAGGTCCCGGAAGTGAAAGGTTTTCTCGGAGGCATGGGAATGTTGACTTCCGATGCAGACAACGTCCTGCCGTGGTCTCGGAGCTCAGGGAGTAAGGAAGGTGATTGGTGACGTGAGTGGTGCTCGTCAACACGACAGACAGCCTGGCATCTCGATTGATAGGCAGAGAGGCAGGTACTACGAATATTAGATGTAACGTCTGGCCATATCCTGCAGGTCCGAATGCTAGAGAATAGCTATCTGCGGAACCACATACAATAGATATCCAAGGATACCATTCGCCGTATGTTGAAAGACGCTGCTCCGGTTGGCTGAGTGGGTGAGCGTCTTTATTTGGTTCGTGGCATGCTGTCGACGCCTCTCAATCTATTCCTGACAGTCAACAGCCTGCCGTGCTCTTCGGGCTAGGAGAAATAAAGGCACTACTGATGCAGGCACAGCTGCAGGCTGCTGATTTGATGTGTCTCGGGTAAGGTAGTGAACACGCTTGATTTGTAAAGCTACTTTGAAGCACATAAGGTACTGTTCTGGGTAATTTTGGACACCGGGAAAGGCTGAAGATGAGGCACTACAGATTGGAGAGTACGCAGCAGCGAGTTTGGAGAAGTGGCCACAAAGAGACCATGTCTAGGTACCAGAGTAGGATGCGGTGGTTGTTGATGCCGCATCTGATTCTCGTCCTTACCTATGCGATCACATGGGTCATGTCATAAAAGGTGATGCAGGTGCTTTTGTCATGGCAGAGCTTATGAGACCTTTACCCGCGTCGGGTTCCGAGTATTTCGGGTGGGATAACAACTCGTGGTCTGGATCTTGTGTAGCAGACAGATTGAAGGAAGATCAACCCAAGATCAAGATGTCGATGTTGCTCTAGCCCCAGATAGACTTGTCGCGTGGAGACGATGCTGGCTTCGTAGCTGGTCGTCAAGGGGGGCGTGTGAATACGTAACAGTCCAGATTTTCCCCTTTCTTTCCTTCCACTCCTTCCAAAGAGGGGACGGGGACACAGGTTCCCCAGACCTTTGTGGAACCGTCCCCAATGTGTTAAGATGAGTTGAGCAGGCTCGGTAGTGAGGCTGGAGATCAGTCATCTTGGTCAAGGTCAAGGCCATATCCATCACCGGGCCTACGGGTGGTCAGTTTTCTACATTAATTTCTTCATGTGACCAACCTCTTCAACCAAGTCCAGGGGACTGAGATGGGACCAAAAAGAAGTGGCAATATCCCGATGTGAATGTTGGGGGGTGGGCCGACATATTTGGCCGGGCTGTTGTGAGACCATGATGATGACACCCCAGTGTCTCTGATCACCAAGCAACGATATTTTCAGTTTACCTCAGATATTCCGTATGTGGCTTGCTACTGCTATCTATGTGGTGGTGATATCTCCCAAAGGGGAGTGAATATCTGACCGGGACGAAAACCCACAAAGACATGAACATTTGCGCTAGTTTTCTCCATGAGCTGAGATCTGAGAAGATCTGAAACCTCACAACGGCTTCTCGTTGGAAGGTTACCTTGGGGTTTGCGGAGACCGTTCGGCGACGTGCAGCTGGGAGGCTTGAAAAGGGGAACGATCATCTTGAATAGCAGCGGAATCGATATCGGACGGAGCCCATATTAGCCCCATACCACCGGGCAACCCCTCTCGTGGGTGTCGACGTCTGACTCAAACACTGCCTGTGTGTGCCCGTAGTATCCGTATGCACTCGTAAGCATAATGTTTGCTCGATTACTCGCTCGAAAAAGAAAAAACTCTATGGATCGTCAACCCTTCATTTGCATCCCGATTCCTCCTTTCCGGTCGGGGATGACTTTCTGTTTGTCGACATGGCAAATCTTGGTAATTAATATCGGAGAATATTCGAGCCCAGCGTTTGAGGACAAATTGCACCGACAATTTCCTCAAATTCGATGAGAAAGATCTTTGTGGGCGACTTTTCCTTACACTCGAATTCAGTACCGACAACTCGTAAGAAAATCATCTCTGTCCTTCATACTTCGTACGAACCTACCCAGCCAGCGTCTTTATCACATGCCCTGGGAAACGGCAGAGGGGGCATATATCTCAAGGAGTCGATCAAGAACTGGCTGGGTTTCTTCCAAGAAATCCCCCGCAGGGATCTCGTTTAAGGTCTTGCAGGGGCCCAACGGAACCACCCCCGGAGGCATTGACAAACATTCCACTTTCCCACCAACGCACGATGTTGATGGGTCGACATGCATTCCATGTCGAAATCCTTATTTTTTTTTTTTTTTTTTTTCTGGCATGTTTATGCTCCCGATTTCCCCGTCCCTCGCAGGCTGACATCTCGGTATGGATGTTTTAGACAGAACATAGTGGTATCTAAAGGTTACTTTAAAAATGCGACGGTACAAGAAGTGTTAACAAAAAGACCCTTTCTCGTTCAAATGTTACTGTTGATGCGACTGTTAGAATCTGATAAGAATCAAAGTGCGGTGCACTAACATGGAGAGTTGCATTCCGTCTCCCCAGAGCATATCGCTGCTCCAGTGGTCCAGCGGCCATGGATGTGATCAAAAGTCCATGTCAATTTCGATAAGATCCCCGCTCGATGTTAGCGTCGTTTCAGAGCAGCATGGATTGGCGCCGTTTCGTTCATTGGCTTTCCCAACGTCTGGGCAGTCGCGGGTAGCCCCGGTAATCGCAAGCGGACGCATGCTACCCCGCCAAGCTCTGCAGGGGACGACACAACGCCGCAATGGAGAGGAAAAAAGACCCCAAGAAGACCACCTCACCACCACCGCCACGGAGTATGTCTATCACATTTCTCTTCTTCTTGGGGGGAATCACAAGCGGCCTGGGCCAGAAACACGGGACGACATTTCCCTGCAGTTGTCTTGGGCCCTAGAGCCAATTGTCTTGTTAAGGTGACACCACCTGAGAGGGCCGAAGAACCCAGCGACCCGGCCGTCAACCCATTCGCCCCGGGGTAAGCCATGGATGGACGTCGCTGGACAGCAGCAGCTGTTCGACGATCATGGATCTCTCTCTATACGCGCGCAATGCTGTGTGCATCGACCAGCGCCTGTCCTGTAAACCTTCTTCTCGGGCCCAAGTATATATGAGCAATGGGCCTCGCACTTTTTTGGTCCCATCTGTGAATACCAGCTTCTTGAAAATTGTAAAGCATCCTTTACCTAGACAAGCTGGCTGTCGTTCACGCAAAAGATCTGAAGTTCTGTTACAGATTCCATCTCCACCGAGCTATCATCTCATCAATTTTTCCACACAACGAGGCACTAACGAATCCAACGAGTTGTTTGTTGCATTAACCCCCTTCGTTGGGTACTGCCTGTTTCTCTGCGACTGTTGTCCGAAAATCAGAAAATTAATTAGGGTGACGTCTGAAGGGGCCAAGTGACCGGGACCAGCACCCTGGATCGAGAACCACCCCCCCTCCACCCCCTCGAAAGATTGGGCCCCACCTGCTCCCGTCTGCCTGCGAACAACCACCACCACGAACCTTTCTTAACGGTCGCCTTCCTTTCCATTTCTTCACCTCATCCTTTCTCTTCACCGCGACCGACGACCTCGTCTTTTCCGCAACAACCTCACTTTTTTTCTTCTTCCAACACTCCTTTTTGAAGTTTCACTTCAGTCCACTCCTTAAAAACAAATCGCGATTCTTTCTCATACGACGCCTCCTTCGACTTCTTCCACTTCCAACCCCGAGAAGTCCTCGATCTCGTACCTTGGGAAACTCTGCGCCTTTCATTCCTTGAGCAACAAAACTATCATAACCCGAAATTTCTGGACGGCGGTGCTTGTCCATTTGGTTGTTTTTGAAAAGCGATCTCGGATCTCGTGGCTAGTCTAGACCTCGTGAACTTGGGTGTTGTGGTAGACGACAAGTATCGTCACCTATTGTTTTCTCGTCACTCCTTCCACCGGCGGTATTCCTCGAAGAGTTCGTCGCGGCAAAAGAAAACCAACGTCACCTCGATCCAGCACAGCGGTCCGACTACCGTGTCTCACCGATACACTGTTCTCTGCGTACACGATCCCACCAGATATCCTTGAAGGATCCAAAGCAACGACAGCAGTGCTGCCCACCCAGCTGGCTGACTACTTAACCCGACCACATCAACCCACAACTCGAAAGAGAATTCTGTCTCGAGAGGACTGAATCATCACCATTTCTTGTCGAACGCATCTCTCTCACATCAGGTATGTCCGCTGATCCGAGTCAACTTCCCCACTCACTACCACAACCCGCACACGTGGCTGTCTTGCCCATTGTCTCAAACATAACGATCCCTCTTGTCTTTTCGATGACTTGGGTTATTGTTGGTGCTACGCCTCATAGCTTTATGCTTTGCATACTTCCAGGCTTTGGGAGTTTGAAAAACCAGAGGTCATGGAGCAGTGTCCAAATCAACCGATATATTCTCATCATCCCTTCAAATATACGACTGCCTTAGGTTACGAATCACTGAATTACTGACTCGGAACGCAGAACCATTACACTTCCTCCAACATGAAGTCATCCGCTATTCTCGCCGCTTGCGGCGCTGTTCTGGCTGTTGCCAGTCCTATCCTCCAGGAGCGCCGTCTCATCGTCCAGAGCAAGACTGTGGTTGAGTGGGTTACCGTCACCGTGACCGAGGGCCAGTTCGCTGCCGCGGCTACCTTCAAACGCCCTACTCAGCGTGTCACTGCAGTTCGCAAGATCACCACCACCGTGAAGCCCGCTCCTCCTCCCGCTCCCACGACCACCTCTACTCCCGAGCCCATCGTTGAGGTGATTCCTACTCCGTCTCCTGAGCCCTCGTCAGAGCCCGCACCTGTTGTTCAGGCTCCTCCTCCTCAGGTAGAGCCAGTGATTGAGGCCCCCAAGTCCTCGGCTCCGGCTCCTGCTCCGTCGCCTGAGCCTGCCCCGGCCCCCGCTCCAGCTCCAGCTCCAGCTCCAGCTCCAGCTCCGGCTCCTGCCCCAGCTCCTGCGCCCGCCCCTGCCCCGGCACCTTCTCCTGCCCCGGTCAAGGTTGATTCTCCTCAGCCTACAGACTACCAGAGCACCGTCCTCTACCACCACAACATCCACCGCTTCAACCACTCTGCTGGTGCTCTCGAGTGGTCGCAGGATATTGCCGACTCTGCGGCTGTTCTTGCTAAGCGTTGCAAGTTCGAGCATGACACGTAAGTCTTTTCCAAATGTTTTTGAGTCGAGTATGTATGACTAACTGAGTGTTTAGGAGCATTGGTGGTGGCGGCTACGGCCAGAACCTCGCCATGTGGGCCTCCACCAATAACGCTGCCTCGGTTGGCGAGGCCAGGGCCGCTTCTCGTGCTATTACCAACGGCTGGTATAACGATGAGCTTATGTTCTTCCCCGCCAGCGAGTATGGCAACGCGAATCCCAGCGACGCTACCGTTGCCAACTTTAAGAAGTGGGGCCACTTTTCGCAGCTCGTCTGGAAGGACTCCAAGCAAGTCGGCTGCTTCACAGCCATCTGCGCGGCCGGTACCATGGTTGACAAAATGGAGTCGCTCTATACCGTTTGCAATTACGCTCCTGTTGGTGGGTAACTCTTTGAGACCGTGGTGATTTGGAATTTTGCTGACATTGTGTTCTCACAGGTAACATGGGCGGTGCCTATGGCAAGAATGTGCTCCCCCCTCTTGGCCAGGCGCTTGTTAGAGTCCCATAAATCTCCTCTGGGCGTCACTCTCAGGACACGTCTAGATACCGTGGTGGCCCGCCATGTCATATTGACGTGAGCCACGCACCACCGGTTTGTTTTTCTCTTGTTCGCTTCTTGTAGTGTATAAAACCGCGTTGTACACATTTATACCAAACTTCGCAATCGACGAAATCGTTTTTACCCAATTCTTTCCCCCTTTTTCCCGTGTGCATTACTTGCATCAGGCCACGGCGCTAGGAGCAAAGCACGGACTGGAGTTCATCTATGGATGCCTATCTATCTTACACCCGATGACGACGACGTTATGAATTGGGTCTGGGGATATTTTGTAGGAAAAGGAAGGAGCATCTAGGTACTAAGGACTTTGGAAGGGCAAATCGATATGGATTTGCTGTTTTACTTTCGATTCTTTTCCTTGGGGATTGGCTTTAGCTTTTGAAGATGGGGGTGTTTTCTGATGTACATATGCCATACTTTCGATTCGTCACCTGTTTTATGGGACGAAGATCAAGATATCTGTTGCGTCTTGTTTTAGCGCCATGTAGGCAGTCAATTCACTCTGATAACCCACTTTACAGATTTTTACCTTTTCCCCAATCGTGAAATCATTACAAGGTAAGTCTAGACGGTCAGCACATTGGGCTGGGTGGCCCGCTAAGCTGGGCTGGTTATCCGTGATTCCCGTCTTACATACCCCAGACCAAGTACAGCGGGCAGGTCTGAAACTTTGAATGGTGGTCATTTTTGCTTTTGGTGGTCGGATGGTTTAAGCATACTTTGTGTGTACGTAGGTACTTGGGTATGTCAACGTCACGCGACAAGTTTGAATAACTGAGGGGTTATTACGAGTGGTTCGCCTTCAGACTCGGAGGAACAATGAGTTTTGTTTGTTGGTCTCTGGGGAATCTATTCGGAGTTCAAAGCTGTTTAAAGAGGTTGTTGAGTGAGGGTGAGACACGGCATAAGAGGCGTTTTTGTTCGTCTCCTATGTAGGACTGAGGCGGGAGACATCCATTGGAGATTACGGTATAAGGTGTGGGAGGGGGTGTGGGTGATTAAG
Organism: Podospora australis; assembly: GCA_033296905.1. Taxonomy (NCBI): domain Eukaryota; kingdom Fungi; phylum Ascomycota; class Sordariomycetes; order Sordariales; family Podosporaceae; genus Podospora; species Podospora australis. The sequence goes on from MU864530.1 coordinate 19,533, forward strand.
ACCGTTCGGTTGTTTGTGTGGCTTTGCTGGAGGGGGGAAAGGGGAGAGGGGAGGGAAGGCTGTGCCTCTGGGATAACGGTGCAGAATCGGGAGTGGGAGGTTGGAGACTGGGAGGCTTAGTCTGGGTGGCTCCTTCAAGTAAACGGGAATGATCAATCAATTTTGCGATATAGAGCTGAAGGGGGACACTAGGAAAAAAAAAAAAAAAGGCTTCGGTTTAAGCATTAGAGTCTGAGATGCCCTCACAGCTGGACTTTCTTCAACCTGTCTTTTGCGCAGGTGTTGGACTTGAATGCGGGAAAGCTAGAATGTAGACTGCAAGAAAAAGGTTCGAAACCACAGACGAAGCGTCATGAGCTAAAAACTCTATGTCATTCGTGCTTATTACCTTTTGAAATCCTACTACAACGACGTTTCGCTTGGAAGTTTAATTGTTGTTTAAGCTGAAGGTACCATGTAGTGCTCGGAAGATGCACCGAGATGAGATAAGGCCTCTGATAAGGCGTGCAAGCTACGTCAGGCGGGGGATTGGTGGGAGGGACTCCAGCGGCATCCCTGTTACGGTAGTGGTCTCGAAGCCCAGAAACCACTAGCTCGGCAGACGGTGATGGTGAAGTTACTCCGCGATGAACCCCTCCTGTTGACGTCCGAAAGACCCGTTCTCCTCCCTGGATAAGAAAACTTTTTACAACTTTTTTTTGAGTGTCTAAAGTTTCCAAGAATATTTGCTTGCCAAGTAGAAAGATCTTCGTTCGACTTTCGCCAGGTTTGCAAACTTGAGTCACTGAAACCCCGCTCTCTCCCCAGAGAGAACTATTACAGTCGCCAAGAGAGAATAAGAGGAGGACGGTAACCAGGCTTTCGATTCGTTTTAACTTCCAGGCATCCCCCACCGTCGATCACCCGTTGCGCAAATCTGTTCCCCTCGAAATTGCTCGTAAAGCGTTATCGCACCTCTACATAGTACAAATCTCAAAATGATGAGCGCAAGGCTTCAGGAGGAGCAGCAGCAGCAACAGCCTGCGCATAGCGCCGCTGTTCACAGCTCCTCTTCTCTTCGGAATCGCGCCGGGGAGAACAACAGCCCCTACGTGCGCCTCCACGCAGAAACACCAGTAGCATGGCAACCGATAAGCGCAGAAACACTGGCGCTGGCAGCTTCACAGAACAAACCCATCTTTCTCCATGTTGGGTTCTTAGCCGATCACCGTAAGCCCTCTTTTATGCCTGAGAAATCAAGTGGTGTATACTAACCGGGTGTGATATCTTCGCAGTCTGCCGCCTTACTACACAAGACTCCTTTTCCAACCCGACCGTCGCAGCATTTCTGAACCAAAACTTTATCCCCGTCATTGTAGACCGCGACGAACGCCCCGACCTCGACACGATATACCAAAACTACAGCGAAGCGCTCACCGCGACCGGTGGCTGGCCCCTGAACCTCTTTCTCACACCAGAGCTCCATCCGATCTATGGCGGCACCTACTGGCCTGGGCCAGGCACAGAACATAGCCTGGCCGCGGAGAGGGACAGTAACATCAGTGAGGAGGCACCACATGACTTCCTCGCCATCGCGCGCAAGATTCAAGGGGTATGGGAAGAGCAGGAGCAAAACTGCCGCAAGGAGGCTTTTGAGAACCTGCACAAGCTCCAGAACTTTGCGCAAGAAGGCGCGAGTTTCGAGGATGATAACGACACAAGGACGGGCACTGCTGCTGCTGCGCAACCCACTCCTCCCACCGAACTGGGCGATCTAGATCTCGACCAGCTAGACGAGGCGGTGGACGGGATAGCAAAGATGTTTGACCCGGAGAACTTTGGTTTTGGCGTACGACCCAAGTTCCCGAACCCAGCGAGATTATCCTTCTTGCTCCGGCTGCGGCATTTTCCTCAGGAGGTTAGTGATATTATCGGCGACAAGGAGGTGGAGAATGTGACGGACATGGCGATGAACACGTTGAGGAAGATCAGGGACGGCGGGTTGAGGGATCATATCGGGGCGGGCTTCATGCGTTTCAGTGTAACAAGCGACTGGAGCCTGCCGCATTTTGAGAAGATGGTCGGGGAGAACGCTTTGCTCTTGAACGTGTTCTTGGATGCGTGGCTTAGCACGTCCAGGGGGCTACAAGAAAAGGGGTGGAGGGGCTTGTCCCACACTGATGAGTTTGCCGATGTGGTTTTTGAGGTGGCGGACTACCTCTCCGGTCCCATCATCCGAAAGGGCAACGGGGGTTTTGTGACGAGCGAAGCCGCAGATTCGTACTACCGCAGTGGCGACGGGGATAAGCGCGAGGGCGCATTCTATCTCTGGACACGGAGAGAGTTTGACGAGGTGGTCGGCGCCGGCGCCGGGGAAAACACCAGCAGTGATCTTGCGAGCGGAGTAGCTGCGGCATACTGGAATGTCCAGGAGCACGGTAATATCCCGCAGGACGAAGATATCTACGATGAGTTCATCAACCAGAACGTGCTCTCGGTCAATAAGACAGTGCAGGAGCTGTCTAAGCAGTTTGGCATCACAGTATCACAGGTGGAGCGCATTATCGAGTCGGCGAAGAAGAGCCTGCGCGCACACCGGGAGAAATCACGAGTTCGCCCACCAGTAGACGAGAAGATTGTTGTTGGCATCAACGGCATGGTCATCTCCGCGTTAGCTAGGACGCAGGCCGCGACGAATGTAGTTTCGCGACCTTCACCCATGAAAGATTATATCGGCATCGCAGAGGAGGCGGCGAAGTTCATTAGGGAAAACCTATGGCTTGACGGAAAGAATGGATATACTGGCAAGGTCCTGCATAGGTTCTGGCATGATGGGCGCGCCAGCGAAACACTTGCATTTGCCGACGACTACGCCTTTTTGATCGAGGGACTTTTGGATTTGCATGAAACCACCTCTGATGGGCAATGGCTTGAATGGGCACGACAGCTGCAAGGTACGAAGCTCCTTCCTTTCCACTCCCTCACTCTTCATGTGTGCTAACGATTCTATGAAAAGATACCCAAACCCGCCTGTTCTACGACTCCCCCTCCTCAAAATCCGAATCCAACCCACCCTCCCCCCGGCACGCCTACTCAGGTGGTTTCTACTCCAACGAGTCCCAAACCCTAAGCGATACCATTTTGCGTCTAAAATCAGGCATGGACAAATCCCAACCCTCGACCAATGCCGTGTCCGCGTCCAACCTCTTCCGTCTCGGCGCTTTGCTGGATGAGAACAAGTATACCCTCCAAGCGAAAGAAACCATTAACGCCTTTGAGGCAGAAGTCCTCCAGCACCCGTGGCTGTTTAATTCTCTACTCACAGGGGTGGTCAACCACCGCTTGGGAGTCAAAAAGTTCCCCGCTAAACCGGACGACGAGGATGCGTTGATGAATTACTACCAGCTGCCGAGGGCCGAGGCGAGGGCTATTATTGTTTTGTGGGAGAATCGGGATAGGGATGGGGATGATACTGAGATGAGGGAGAGGACGACAGAGGGGCCGAATGGGAAGAGGAAGGCGGATGAGTTTGATGGGGTCACTGATGGATTGAAGGGGAAGTTGGAGGATTTGAAGATTTGATCTTTTTTTTGAGGGGTCGGGACTGGAACATCTTGCGTTTTGATTTGCATTTTTTGGCTAAGAATATATGAGCAATCTTGATGATACCGTTCACTTCCATGTTTTCTTCTCCTCCTCCTGTATTTGGGTTTGTTTCCGTTGGATGTACTTGTGTGTTCTTGGTCGTAAGGGGTGGCGTCACTCAACAATACCCCAAACACGAGTGAGCAACCAAACATAATTAGCCTTTACACATGCAAATCCCAAGTCCAAGCATATATATACACAGTGGTTCTATGTAAGGGGGTGTAGGTAGTAGCCTCGGCTCTCAGCAAGCACTTATCTATCTCGGAAAGGTAATGAATGTATGCTACTTACTGTGGTTTTTCTTGTAATAAAACAAATAAATGCCTGAACACACACACACACACACGAATCTAATTCTCGGCTATATGGTAGGCAATATAGTAGGTAGGATTGATCCACGGCAGTAATTGTGTCTCGTGTGTGTGCCCATCTGCCCTGTAGATCAGACAAGTCTGAAGAGGCTTGTATATTCTGATCTTCCATGACAGCAGCGATCATTCATGCAAACCCAATCCAACCCTTGATTCCTTCGTCTGAATAACACGTTTCTTGGCAACCAGAGCTCTGCTATACTTTTGCTACATAGTTCCATTTTCTTGAGGGGGTAAAGGGGGTATCTAATCTACATACACTATTTGCATTCTCTTTCTATCAAAATATCTGTTGTCTGATTCGACAATCGATTCCTTCCCCATGCATTTGAGCTATAGCTATGGACATATCATCATATATCTTCTCACAAGGTGGAGCTATCCGAAGGAGAGCTCGATGCTAGGTGGTGATAGAAACAACACCCTGCAGCTGATATGTAGGACGGCATTAAAATGTGTGTGTATGTGTGGGAAGAATGAAGCTGGCTTGTGACATCTGGATTCGTCATGAACTTTTCTCTACTTGGCAGTGCCCCCTCTTCTGTTCATGAGACCGTGGAAGAAGGCCTGTAGGTTTTCTGTGTCCATTGGCGGCGCTACCTCTGTGGCACTACCGTCGTCATCTACTGGACTGGCTGGTTCAGAAGGAGTGCTGTATACTTGGCGGTCCTATGTCGAAAAAAAGACACGGGTTAGTTATTTTGTTAGCTAGAAAGGGGGAATGCAAGAAGAGAAGAGTTTTTTACCTTGAGCCGCTGCACCATATCATCGGCATCTACCTGAATACCGCCCATGTTGAACTGTACAGGCCCAATGTGCTCCAGGACCCTGGCCTCGGTGGGCCGTAGATAATTACCATTGCTGCCATTGGTGGCCTCGTCTTCGTCGGCCGCAGGCTTCCTGTGGATAGGGAGCTTGTACCCCGGTCGTGAACTATCATTATCGCCCCCGCGCATGGCCGCTTTCTCGTCTTTTTGCTTGTACGACTCGAGTACCTTGAGCTGCTCGCCGAGGAACGTTTGGGTATCCTCCACACTGACCTCCAGGTCGGCAGAAAGGTCAGGACGCCCGGCCAGCTGTAGAGCATCCATTGTGGGATCCTGCACGGCTGATTCGTATAATCTAACGCTGGACCCCTCGGGATCACCGCCGTCGTCTTCTGGCCCGTGGTCGTATTCTTCTTCTGGGTGGTTATCGAAGGTTTCATCATCGTTGTCGTCGGCAGTATGCCCGTTGGTTGCTGCGATGGCAGTGCTGTTGGGTTGGGGGCGTGGGAACGGTTGGTCCAGGTCTACTGTCCAGCCGTTGCTTACTCTCTCGACGTCGAAGCCCTCGCGCAACACCCGGATCTTGCCCCATGAGTCCCAGTTTGGAGGGACGACAATCTTGTCTCGGTCGATGACATTGTGTTTGAGTGGTTGCTTTTTGAGGAGGGAGTGGATGCCCAGACTGGAGTGAATCAAGCTCGGGAGCTGAGAGGGCGCAGAAGGAGTTGTGTAAATAAGTGAGGCGCCGTCTGGATTGTCTGCGGTCAGCATTCCATCCGAGCCGGGAGGGCAAATAGGGGGTTCTCACGTTTGAGGAGCACGGTCCGCATAAACTGTAAAACGACATCGAATTCCTCCTCTTTCCATCCCTGGGTCTTTTCGAGGTACTCCATCTTTTCGGCCTGTCAAGTCCCATGTCAGTAGATGCCAGAAAGACAAGCCTGCAAAGGAGAGAATTACATTTTGAGCAACGACGCAGAGGGGCAAGCCCAAGGCATCTTCCCATTCTCCAGGCCCCAGTGGTAGCGCAATCCCATCATCCGCCACGGGGAGGGCTGATGTGCCATCAAGGTTGGTCCCGCCGCCCCTACCACGATCCCGCCATGATACCATCACCTCCTCCATTGTCTCCATACACTCGTTGCTCAACGAGATCAGCACTGTTCTCAGTAGCAAGATCCACTCTCTTAGTTGCCGCATCCATTTCCAAGGCTGGGACCAGTCGAGAAGTATTACAATTAGAGTATTCGGTATGCTCTGGGGTGTGAGAAGCGGCCGTAAAAGGGACGCAAACGTGGGTGAGGGGTTCGTGAGGGTGTACAGCGAGATGCGCGCCAGTGTGTCTTCCTGATCAGCATCCAGTACGTCGTAGTAGGTGTAGCCCAGAGCGAAGCTGTTTGCGATGGGTGGCATCCGTGATCCGTTTCGGTCAAGTGTTCGACGTTGCTCGCTGTTGGAGAGTGACTCGAAGAACTCCCGCTGCGAGTCGACTGTTCCACCTAGAAGAAGGATGTTCTTTTCTGGTAGACGTTTCGCACTGGCAACCGAGTCCAGCATGGAGCTCCAGAGGTCCTTCCTCTCCTTATCGCCATTCTTGCCATCAGAGCCCGACCCGACACTAGCGTTGGTATAGGATGAATAGCGGTTTGTATTGCTTGCAGCCATGGCTCCTCAACTTCTCGTCGAGCAAGTAAGTAGTTTCGTGTTCAAATGGTTCGTTGGTCGCTGTCGCATTGGTTCGCTCTGGGTATCGATCGGTGTGGTGTTGTTGAGCGGGCTGTTTGTCGTCGCAAACGGAAGAGAAATGCAGCGACGAGGATGTCGTTTGCTGCGTTGTATGGTTCGTCTGTTTGTTTACAACTTCCCCTTTGTGGTTTCCGCCTCGGTCCTCCTTCTGTTTTCGCTTCTGATTGTCAGGTAAGTAAAGCCTTTGACTGTCGGGCAGCTCTTACGGGCCGCAGAATCCCCAAATAAATCACGAGGCCGGCTTTTGGGAGACGCGACTGGCGTTCTGCAGCGGCAGCTTGTCAAAAAGGCGGGAACCTGACAGCCCAGCAGCCCCAGCCAGCCAGTGGACCCTTGAAACTTGTTACCTTACAGGGGTCTTTTGCCCATTTGGTCGTCGAAATCCGAATTGCTGATCTGGCAGCTAGCCAACCCTAACCCTCATTATGATATCTCAGATTCTCATCAATGAACTTGGACCTTTAAGAGACAGCAGATGACGAAGAGACAGATATGAAAGTCATTCAGCGTCCGAAAGATAATATACAGTTTAATCTATGACTCGAGATCCTCGACAAAAATATTAGTTCTGTTGCGGCAACGAAGCTTGGCTTGCATGAATCCCGTCACATCAAATCGGCCCAAGTAAGCGCACAAAAATCCCCCCGGATTTCCATCAGCTGCCCACCTGCAGCGGTTACTTTAAGCCAGAAGCTTCCGGCATCCACCTGGTTGCCAACTGATGCGACTCCGCCACTGGTCCTCCAGGCCTCACTTTCCCCCCACCTCACCAAGGCACTTTATCAATCGGGTCATCCCTCCACTGCACCACCGATCGTCGTCATCCACTTCGAACCCATTTTCCAGCCAGTGAGCATTTCGTTGCTTGCATCATTAGCTTCTTCTGCGACTTTGTATCTCGACCATCTGTTGTCGCCAAAAGATCCCCGATAGCCCTCAGTCTGTCCAGTAACAACAGTTCGAGTCCGCGACACTACTGCAGAGACAAAGAACGATGGCGAGCACGGCCAAGTACACTGCGGCTCCGCAGGAGGACCCCGAGTATTCGCAGCCTCCTCCCTCATACCAGGCCGAGAGCAGCGCTGCTCAGGATTCCGCCCGTCTTTTCGCCGGCGGCGTCCCGCGCAGCAGTCTCGACGACGATGATGTCCCTGATGACTTCAAGGTACGAACATCTCACCTTTGCTCCTCTTATACCACACGGACTCATCGTGCGCGCCAGCCTCGTCGCCAGCCTCGCGATGTCTGCCTATCATCCAGAGTTCACTAACAAACCTCTACCAAACAGTTCGGAGGCTCCGTCGCCGAAGCCAGCCTCGACATCCGCCACCAGTTCATCCGCAAGGTCTACTCGATCCTCACCATCCAGCTCCTTGCCACCGCCATCGTGAGCTCCATCAGCTTCTTCAGCACCGGCTACCGCGAGTGGATCCAATCCAACCCCATCCTGCTCTTCACCTCTGTACGTTTGTCCCCCCTATTCTTTTTGTCAGCCCCCCAATACCAACTCATCCATAGCTCATCGGATCCATGGTCTTCCTCGGCCTGACCTACTGGAAACGCCAATCCTACCCCACAAACCTGATCTTCCTGTCCGGCTTCACCCTCCTGGAAGCCTACACCATCTCCGTCGTAGTATCCTACTACAAAACCTCGATCGTCCTCAACGCCACCATCCTCACGGCCGGCATCTTCATCTTCCTCACAGCCTTCGCCTGCCAGACCAAGTACGACTTTACGTCATGGATGCCCTACCTCTTTGGCGCTCTTTGGGGATTGGTCCTCTTCGGGTTCATGTCCTTCTTCCTCCCCCACAGCAGCACCACCGATCTCGTCTGGGGCCTGCTCAGCGCCTTGATCTTTAGCGCGTACATCCTGGTTGACACCCAGCTTGTCATGCGCAAGCACCACGTCGAGGAGGAAATCGCTGCGGCTATCAGCCTGTACCTTGATATTATCAACTTGTTCTTGGCCATCCTGCGCATCCTCAACAGCCAGAACAATAACTAAGTTGCTGGCATGAGAAAGGGGCACTATACGAGGACTGTCTGGATGTGTGAGTAGGAGGAAAAGGGATGGATGTTGCGTTTGAAGCCGAAAGGAGGATGAGGACCTGTACGATGAATTTCTTTGGGGTTGGGATTACTTTGTAGGGGAGGTGCTCTTTCCGTTCACGACATTGGGTTTATTGCTGCTGGAGTTTTTAGGGGTTTTTTTTATTAAATTTTACTTTCATAGGGCACGGGGTTATGGTAAATCACATAACTCCTAATGGGTTTCTTTTCTGGATTGTTAGCCTACAAGACATCTTTCATTTCTTTCTAGCAAGGAAGCGGAACCGTGTGATGCTCTGGCCGTCTCTTTGGTTGGTTCTGGTCACGAGCTCAAATACGCATCACAATACCAAAATCATTTGCAGCATGATAACATGACCTTCGAGATAGGAAACTTAAATTTAGGTGATATCTGCATTAGAAGTCCAATAGTAGAAATAAGAAAAGAAAAAAAAGAAAGGGCAGACAGCTAGTTTGTGGCGGACACGGGTATAAACCGCAAACTGGCGCTGGTCCGAGGCAGTGACACTACAAAGAGGACGACGGACTGGTCACCGTTTTCAAAAAACCCTCCCCTCTCAACCTAATTACGGGCTTTTTGTCGTCCAAACGTTTTCAAGTGCTTTAAAGCTGGCTCAGAGCAGCAGCGCTTGAAAAGCAGCTCAGTTCACCAAGCTTTATCCATTCTTGGCCCCCCCCTTCCCCTCAGAATGACCTCCATTAACCCTTTTGAGAAACCTCCCCTTTCCCTCCCGTCCGACCAGCCCATCATATACGTGCCTCCCCACGGTCACTCCTCGTCAGCGCCATTGGTGAATTCTCGATAGTCCTGTTTTCGTCACAATCATGGTGGGTTGGGTTGGTTCCGGGTTCGAAATATCGTTTTTGGGGTAAAAAAGAAACATGGCAGAAGCAGCGGGGGAATATTTTGTCTCTAAACACAACAGAAGAACCAACGCCTGCATGGAAAGATCGGATCGCCGAGAGGGATTTGGACGCTTTGAAACACCGGTATAGTGGTGATGAGCATGTCGATATCTCGGCGAACAGAGGACGAATCGCTGATTACCCTCCCTACTGCTCGGGGCCACCGTTGGCCTCGGAGCTGGCGGACCCTTGTTGGGCGGCTTGGGCGGCGGCAGCTTCGCGCTGCATCCGTGCCTCGATCTCGCGCAGTTGAGACTCGCGGGCCAGAAGCTCCTGGCGCTTCTCGTTGATCTCGCGCTGGACCTTGACCTCGATCTCGCGGAGCTTCTCCTCCTCACGCCGAAGCTGCTCCTCCTTGAGGCGAACAGACTGCGACGCAAGGTCCTCTGGGTTCATGGAAGAGTCGCTGCGACAAGATTAGCAATTTGCATATGATAACACCAGAACAGGGAAACAGAAACATACACTCCAGCGCCACCCTCCACGCTCTTGCTGAGCTTCTCGGTACGATAGTTCTCGTAGAGGAAATCATGGGTGATCTCCTTGAGGTCGGCCAAATGACTGTGCAGCAGGGCGGACCGGATGGCCAAGAAATCGGAGTGGCGCGGGTTATCGACCTCGACGACACCCCATGGGTATTGACGAGCGCGGACCTGGCGACCGCCAATCTCGATAATGTCCTCCGAGCCGACGATGGCAAAGGGCATGAGACCTCTGAGCTCGGCGTTCTCCTCAACAGTGTCCTCGTCATCCTCCTCAATGTCGTAGGGAAAGTTATAAACGGGAATCCTATAATGCTCAATATCTTCCATCACCAACTTCTTCGACTCGGCAAGTTCTGCCGGTGTAAGCGAGTCGGCGCGACCGATGACGGGGATGACGTTGACACGAGGAGCAAGGCGCTTCATGAGCTCGATATCGAGCTCGCGGAGGCTGTTCAGGGATTGTTAGTGGCGACAGTGATAGAAAGGAGGGAGCAGAAATGTTTACCCATGGCCAGTAGGGGTAATAAAGTAGAGCATGACGTGCACGCGATTGTCTCTGAAACGGGGGTTACGCTTGATACGCGACTCCTCCGCAAGAATGTCATCGTATTGCCTCTCCATGTATCCCACAATCTCTTGGAAGCTGCACGGAAATTATCAGCACCCATTCCAGATTTCTGGTATTGCTATATCCGAATATCATACCTGGCCTCATTGTCGATCTGGTCGCCGAACCCGGGGGTATCGACAATAGTCAGGGAAATGCGTGTTCCCTCCTCGTCCAGCTCGAGTTCTGCCAAGAGTTAGGCTTCTAGTCCCAATCACACGAATGCTTTATTTACTCGGGACGTTTGCGTACCGACTGTGACGGGCTTGATCTTCACGCCCTCCTCGACATGGGCGGTGGACGGGTCATCGGACTCCTTGTGGCCAAGGACGGTCTTGCCGCAAAGGGTGTTGACGAAAGTTGTACGGCCTAAAGACAGAAAAAGTCGAAAGATTAGTTCGCGTGCTCATTTGAAAGCGCGCATATTGCAGAGTTGTTGCAGTAACTCACCAGTTCCTGAGGCACCGCATACCATCAGGCAGAACTGAATGCCCTTCTTGACATTCTTCTTTCGGCGGATCATCTTCTGTTCCACACCAAATAATGTGTTAGTTCCGACCATGGTGGCAGGTTAGGTTCAGGCCTGAGGGACCGATTTCAGTAGTATATCACACAAATTGTGTGAAGTGCAAACTGCGAATCGTCTTTCGAACGGCGAGAGAGCTGTGCTGCTGGATTGGAGGCGCGAAATGTAATGGGAGACACGATTATGGCAGGCAATTCAGGGCAATCTGGGATGGACAGGGAAAGGTAGACGTACGGCCGGAGAAGACATGATATTGCTGTGGAGTCGTCGCGACTGGTTTGGGGAGCACGGGTAAATCTTAGCGCCGACCTCGTCGACGTCTTTGTGAAGATGCTGAAAGGGGGCGCCGTTGTTCAAGTCACCAAAAAAGAGCCGTGATCAACAAATGTTTTTTTTTGGGAGTCGTTCGAGAGTCGTAATGAACGGATAGCTAGGCGGTCAAAGTTGCGGGTTGGAAAAAAAAAGGAGAAAGCGTCGTTCGGGATGGGCGTTCGACGGAAAATGGCAATTTCACAAATTGTTACGGTGCTACGGCAGCAGGAGTCCCTAGAAGACCCCCCCCCCCCCCAGCGCTCATCTTCCAGCATCAAGTAGTTTCAGCACGGAGCACCTCACCGGGAGCTGTCAACCTCTCAACCCAGCGGAAGAGCAATTGACCAGCCCACATTTCTCAGGGGTTGCCCGTTCATATTAGCACGCTAAGGCTGGTTTGGAATGGCGCGCCCCGAATCCCCAGGTAGTGGGATCCGCAGCTCTCTCGGGACTGCCAATCCATCACGAATTTCCATCCAAGTGAACCCCGAAAAGCTGAGAGCACTTCACGTCTGCTTACCGCTGTAATATGAACAGCTGTCCGCCAGCCGACATAAGTCTTGTGCTGTGGTTTGCGTGTCGCAGTCGCCGTCTGGTCGCCGGGTGACAGGTCTCAGCCATCGGCTCTCATACATTGGATCAACCTTGGAATCATTGATTGATTGAAGGCTCCCATTATATCCGTTTGCTTGGACCGTCTACATTTTCGTCCGAAAGCCTACAAATAGTTTACTTGATAAGAATAGGTTTTCATGTCTTTACAATTACTTGTCCATAGCTGGCAAACTGGCCTTCCTTGAATTGACGGCCATACAGACCACCTGCGGATATATATGCGGCAGCAGCTGCACCTGACACACCGAACGCCAAGCCTGGCCTTGTTGAGGACGACTGCCTTCGTCATCCAACTCACAGGGCATCACCTTCAAGAGGCGATCTCACTGATAATTATGAACCAGTAGCATCGAATATCCTTCCTTGCGACAGAATAAGTTTTTTCACTTTGGGAAAACAGACTCGAAAGGTTACCTCGATTGCTGGTGGTCGATCTTATCGCCGTAGGTATAAAGAGGTACCTATTACAGCAGGGCCGCACAGCCAACCGATTCGGTATCTTCAACTCCAGTACAAGCATCTCCACCACACTCGTTCAACACTTAAAGGCAACTGGTTGCCCATAAAATCAAGATGAATACTAGGACACCTCTCGAGACCCCTAGTCCGACTCCGGTGCTGTCCGTCGCCTTCAACGATGACTGCAGTTGTTTTGCTGTTGGCCTCAATACAGGTTTCTGCAGTAAGTGTACATACCAACGTCTCCACCAGATACTACATGTCCGGATGATACTTGGGTTCATCTACAAAACCTGTCGTCATAACTGCAACGATTTTCACCTCTCTGGTATTCCTATTCCTATAAACTTTTAGAAGGCTAATCATAAAATGCAGTATTCCAATCTGATGCAGCTACTCTACGGACTGCAAGAGGTATGGTGAACCCCTGACTGCATAAGCTGTCGCCTCCCTTCTCCTGTCACACTCTGAAGACTTACACGGTATATTCGCCGATGCAGACTTCCGCGCGGGCGTGGGCTTGGTCCAGATGATGGGCAAGGCGAATTACCTGGGCGTTGTGGGCGGTGGCAGACAGCCCAAATACGCAGGCAATAAGCTGATTGTCTGGGACGAGTCTAAGAGCAAAGAAGCTCTCGAAATCAGTGCCCTCACGCCCGTCCGCGGAGTCCAGCTGTCTAAGGAACGCATTGTCGTCGTGCTCCAGAACAGCGTGCGTGCGTACAAGTTCGCCAAGCCGCCATCCCTCGTGTCGGCCTACGAGACAGCCAACAACCCATTAGGACTTTGCTGCTTGTCAGCTCGGCGCATCGCATTTCCTGGCAGGACCGCGGGGCACATCCAGGTTGTGGAGATCACCACAGGCAACGTGAGTATTATTCCGGCGCACTCGTCTGCGATCCGGGCGCTTGGGGTGAGTCCCGACGGGGAGCTTTTAGCCACAGCCAGTGAGACGGTAAGTGTTGGTATTCTTTTCTCCTCCGACATGGCGTCACGTTGAACGCGTCTAATCAAAACACCAGGGCACGTTAATCCGCATATTCTCCATGAATAACTGCGCGCGTCTTGGAGAACTACGAAGAGGGATAGACCCGGCAACCATATTCTCATTAGCGTTCAGCCCGTCAGGGACTCTGCTCGCCTGCACCTCGGACAAGTCTACCCTGCACATCTTTGACGTGCCCAACCCTAGGAAACCCGGCCGTAACCAAGATCCCGAGAACGGCGAAGGGCAGACGAAGTGGGGGATACTCTCCAGAATCCCCATGATGCCGCGCCTCTTCAGTGACCCCTATTCCTTTGCGTCGGCACCATTTGAGTCCGGCGAGGAGCCAATACAAAAGAGCCAGGCCCTCTCGGACAGCATGACCCTGGGTACCGGCAAAGTTCCCAAGGGGGTGATTGGTTGGCTGTCGGATACATCGCTGGTGGTTGTCGGAGCTGGGAGGGATGCCCGGTGGGAGAAGTTCAACATTGTAGAGGACTCGGACGGGCGGCGGCATTGTGTCAGGGAGGGGTGGAGGCGGTACATGGTAGGCTCTGCTTGAGTCTGGGGGTTTACGCAGCAGTTACGAAGCGACGGTCTTTTTCCGGTATTCGGGGTTTACTTTGGGCGATGGAACTGGCGTTCGGTCTTTTGGAAGCACAAGATTAAGGCAGGGCAACGGCACTGGCACAACAATATTAACTACCTATGAAGCGTGGTAATTTGATTTTTGGGAAGAGGCTTTATTCCATAGACATCAGCGGTTTTTAATTCAGCTCTTCTCGTGGGATATGGTGAATAAATGGGTATCTCTAGTTGCTTGATGCTGCTTTTTACAGATGCGATTTTAATGCACTTGCGATCCGAGGCTCAATCTTGGAGACGGCGCGGTGATCTACTGCGACTCCTATCACGGCGTCTCCTATCATCAGAGTCGCGGTGCCGCCGTTCTTTACGGTCCTCAGAGGTGTCTCGTGTACGCCGGCTTTCTCTGTCGCGTTCTCTCCTACGGTCATCATCGCGGTCTTTCCTCCGCTCGCCGTCCACTTCGCCGTCCCTATGAGACTGGTCGTGCCTCCTCTCACGGTGGCTATCACGGTCTCTCTCACGACGGTCATCCCTCTTCCCCAAGTCCCTATCCTTATCACGGGCCTCTCTGTGTCTCCTTTCTCTCCTGTCGTCATCGTCACCCTGGCGGCGTCTCTCGGGAGACTCTTCCTTTCGCGACCCTTCCCGTCGTGACCGTTCTTTCCTATCCCCGTCCCTCTCGTTTCCATCACCCCTTTCTCTCCTCGAAGACCGATGTGAGCGGTGACGATGTCCATCTCGTTCTTTATCGCGGTGTTTTCGACTGTGCCTCTCCTCCCTCTTTTTCTCTTTTCGTAGCGCCTCTTCCACCTCTTTCTTCTTCTCATCGATCAGGAACTGCTTCATCGGATCGTCGTCGTCGTGGTTTTGTATCAGCAACTGCAGCTCCCGCTCCTCTTTCAGCATTTGCCTCGCCGGCTTTTTTGTTTCGTCATCCTCATCTTCGTCCTCCTCGTCGGTCCCGCTTCCCAGTCCCTTCTCCGCGCGCTCCCGGCGCATCATATCCTCCCAACTAACCCTGCACTCGTCCAGGTCTTCATCGTCGCGAGCCTTATAGCGGGCATGGTCCACGCGGACCATTCGTCCAGAAATAGTAGCGCCGCCTAGGTTGTCAACCGCTAGATCGGTGCTGCGCTGGTCTTCATACTTGAGCCAGCCGAACCCTTTTGATTTTCCAGTCTCTTTGTCGCGGACGAGTTTGAGGAACGTGGGCTCGCCGAACTGCGAAAATATGGTAATGACGTCGCCTTCGGTGAGCTCGTAGGGCAGGCCGCCAAAGTACACAAAGGCTGTGTCGCGGTAGTCGGTGTGCCAGGAGGCTTCGGGGGGCACGCCGTTTTCGATTTCGCGTTTGTTGAGCGCTTGGATTGCGCGGATTTGGTTCATTATTCTTTTCTGATTTGTGATGATATTTTTATTTTCGGTTTATTGGGGAAGAGAAGAAGTGTTTTAAAAGGGCTTGTTTTGGTGGAGGTTTGAGAAGGCTGACGTTTTCTTTGGATGGGGAAATAACTGGATTCGAGATTCACAAGGCTGCGATGCGAACGAATGCTTGCTTGTCAAGATGCGACGGTAACGACTGATAAGATACAGATACTTCATAGTGAGCAAACGGGTTAGGGTTGGTTGTTCGTCTAAGCTCGAAAAGTGCCGTAATTTCCCCCGCATCTCCAGGCTCTCGATTTAGCCACTGCGCAGGCCCTCAACTTCCTTCGGCCCCTTTTCTCCTTTTTGTGTTTAAGCTTGGTTTTCTTTCTGCCCCTATCCGTTCTCGAAGAACATGGTGATTTCTTTTCCCAGTCCCCTGTTCGTCTTGACATTTGTTTGGAGTAACTATCCAGCTTTACGACGAAGATTTATGAACTGCAATCGTGTCACACGGAATGATGAGCTCAACCCAATCACAAGCTTTTGGGATTTCAGCCGCCAGAGGCCCAGAGCACAAGCGAAGCTCCAGACCGCCAGAAGAATGAATGCTCCTCCCTCTCCCCGTGCTCGAATCATGGCCAGTTTGTGGTGAAGTTATGGAGCACACTGCAGGCCCCGCGTCTGCAAACCTGGAAGGCTGGATGGCGGGGTTCATCTTGTTTCGGGCATCCATTCAGCTCTCTCTCTTTTGGTTGTTGGTTGGAACCATGCGGTCTCGCAAAATCCCAGGTTGTGTTGTACGTAAGGAGAACATTATGTCGCGATGTGTACGCAGTGCCTTGCCTGCACAAAAATACTCCTCTCGTCAAACACCAACGAGGAGAATCCGTGAGAGGTGTGGTGACACGAAATCTCTCGTTATCTGCAGTTGAGATGTCTTTTTGTTGAATTGGCATTGATTGGTCCTGCACTGCCGGCGCAATGAACCAGTTGCAGGGCTTGGGGAAAAGAAAAAGGAGAACAAGAGAGTGATCTCCCCCGCGTCCGTGCTATCCCTGCTCGTTTGGACCCCCCGCTTCTCCCAAAGTGGTCAAGTCAGGACCTAGAATTTGCGGCTGGACCCCTGTAAATCATGTTAGGGACCAGCGAAGCAGACTCGCCTGCAGAAAGCTGGTCCAGCAGCAGCACCACAAGCAGCAGCAGCTTGTCCACCTCCAAATTCAACATTTTGGCCAAACTGCCAACGGAGGTGGAGCGTGGAACTGTCCAGCGTGTGTGCCCGGTCTTGTCTTGGTTGTATTGCTGCCCTGCCCGTGAACCGTTACCGTTGCCATCCCATTCCCATCAACTGGATTGGATTGGATTGGATTGGATCGGTTAGTAGAACAGCTCGTCGCTCGTTTTTTTTTTTTCTGTATCGTCGCTGCTGTCACCGTTGACACGCCGCTTGTGTTGCCGTTCCTCTTCCTCCAATTGTGTCCTCTTTCTCTTTCTTCGTCCTCCTTGTCTTCTTGCCTCCTCTTATACGTTTGCGCCTCACCAATACACTGGGCTCGGGTGCCAATTGAACCTGAGCTGAGGCAAAGGGGTCAGTTCTCGACCGAGTTGACGAGACTCTGCAACCACGACCACCCTGCAGCTGTTCGGTCCGCTCAGGTCCGCTCCCCAACAACAAGCAGGACGTCCTCGATCCACCGGCCCGTTATCGTCCTATCTTCTTCGAACAAAGTCAATTGGCGGCTCGCCATTCGCTCAGCCCATCATGAGCAGCACCCCAACCTCGATTTCGAACAATGGTCACGACCAAGATAACAAGAGTGCCGCGCTCTCGGCTTCTTCTGGGCCGCAAAGGTCGGGGCAGCAGGGCAGCACAGCTGGCAGCATGAAGGCGCCCTTTTCCAAACCGGCAAACGGAAACAGCATTTTGGTTCGTCGTGCCAAACGTAAAGACGACGGACCAATGGAGAAGCTCGTGCGATGGTTCGTCAGGCATCAGGTTGGTACGTTAGAACTCCAAGCTGTGCTGTATAGTCGTGATGGTTGAAGCGGCCCGAAGCTAACTTGCTGCTCCTGCCAGGGCTCTCCTTCAATCTGCTTGCGCTCCTTTTCCTCGCCCATGGAATGCCCCGCGCGCGGGAGCACACATCAAAATTCTTCATGCTTTCGTACTACAATCCCGACTCTGGGAAGTATTTTTTGGGGGGCAAAGATGGCTACTTGATGCTATTCTGTGTTGTGCTCTTTACCGGCCTGCGTGCCGCAACCATGGAGTACATCCTGTCGCCCTTCGCGAGGGCGCAGGGGATTCACAAGAAGAAAGACGTCACAAGGTTCAGCGAGCAAGCCTGGCTTTTGGTCTACTACTGCGTCTTCTGGCCCCTTGGTGTGGTATGTTTTCGTCCCGCAAGCTACTTTGATTTCGATCCAGCTGCTAATTCGGTGCCGGTCAGTACATTTACTGCACCTCGCCATACTACCTGGACCTTCACGAATTATGGACGACATGGCCGAGACGGGAAATGGATGGTCTCATGAAAGGCTACATCATTGCACAGCTGTCATTCTGGTTCCAACAACTGCTCGTGATTCACCTCGAGGACCGCAGAAAAGATCACTGGCAGATGTTTTCGCACCACATTGTCACAAGTACGGTGCTGTATGCGGCCTACAGACAGGCATTCACCGGTGTTGCCAACCTCGTATTGGTGCTGATGGACGTTGTGGATATCTTCCTTCCGGTATGATCCCAAGTACGCTGTGACCCGCCTATTGGCGCCTACTAACGTTCTGATAGCTTGCGAAGTGCCTGAAGTACATGGGCTATAAGAAGCTGTGCGACTTCATGTTTGCCGTTTTCATGGTTTCATGGTTCATCGCACGGCATATTCTCTTCCCCATGGTTATCTGGTCGGTATGGGCTCACACCATCCCGGTGATCGGGAGTGGCTGCTATAGCGGGCCTGACAACAACCTGGTCGGCCCGTTCGACACACCGAGCGGAAAAGATTGGTGGGTCGCCATGTCGCAGCCTCTCTGGGACTCCGATGCGCCGATTTGCTTTGATCACGGTGTCATGGGATGGTTCCTTGCCATGCTGCTGTTCCTCCAAGGTCTTGCAATCATGTGGTTTACCATGGTTATCCAAGTAGCCATCAAAGTGATACGCGGAGATGGCGCCGAAGATTCGCGAAGCGACGACGAGGCCGACGAAGAGGAGGACCAGGACGAGTTTGTTTACGAGGAAGCTCAACCACTCGAGGAGGAAGTTGGCGCTGATGAGATCGACCTCAAGAATTGGGAAAGGAGAGCACGCGGCAAAAGGCAAGCGGCAGCGGCAACAACTACGGCATCGGGCGTCAGTCTTCCGGGTCACAGTGACCGTAAGGAGCTCTTGGGACGCATCGGCTGCGAGAAACAGGTCGACTGAGTCCACCAGATGCATTGATTTCTTAAATTCGTCCATTCGCCCCTTTCCACACTTGCAGCGTTCTACCTCGAGTGTCATCAACTACGAATGGGTAGAGAAAAGCGCCGGCCCAACCACGATATAGCAAGCGGGGGGTTCCCATTACCACTGGTTGCGATACACACGGAACAATTATCAGGGGAGTTCGGGCGTCATCTTGTTGAGGCGATTTCGACTACCTCATTATCAACAGCCTATCTGACACCCTTCACTCTTCTTCCAGTAGCTGGTCTCCTCCCTTGTTTTCGATTTGGCAGCGGAAAATGAAGATGCTTGGTCGCGGTATTATCATCCTTTTGGTTTCTCTCAGGAGGCACTCTCGACAGGTTGCCCGCTGGATCAGCGGCGAATTCTAACAGAAAAGAGAGAAGAATGTGTGGGTATATGGGGGTGGAGTTTTCCTCTCTTTCGCATGGGTTTCTAAAAACGGTGGTTTCTGGTAGCGATGGAAGCCAAAATATCATACCCCTTCATGTCTTCATAAGTTGATTGCGGGATACCAATTATTAGAGTTGCGTTATAAGGCACTGGCTTTTACTTGGTCATCCTAGTCTACACGGCTCGGCTTCTTTTGTCGTTTGCTTGGTCGTCTTGAATTCGCGAGGCGTTGGGTATATTTGCTTGTCCTCGTGTCAGCCACGGGACACTCCTCGAAGCGTTTGCCGTCGCTGACAAAGTTCTAGCCTCGAACCAGAATTGGTATGGGTTGAGAGCATGGCATGACAACCTGCTGACTCTGACACTTGCATAGGCAACAGACGAAGCTGCGCAGTTTTGTTCTCTTGAGATGGAGAGCTATACAATGATCACTCGGATGTTGTTTTGTTGGGGATCCGAAGGTCAAGGATCCATCCTATGCAGCTGCGGTAAGATAGTAGTAGTAGACGACGACATCTGGAAAATCCAGTACTCCGCAGCTGATGAGATCGAGATTCCTCTCTGGCAACTGGGAACACATCCTGGACGCCACTCCGACAGCTAAACAAATCCACTTTTTGGCTTAAATAATTGGGACTATCAGTGTGTTTGTTGAGGACCCCCAGTTGGAGGTCCAGTCAGTGAGCTCCTCCAAGAGCTTGAGCACGCGGGATGCCCGACTCACCCTGGCAATCTTCAAGGTCCGGCATCGTCGGCCCCGGCCACAGTACAAGAGCCTTGATCCTCCCGGTAGTCCGCCTCATGCGAAAATCAGGTACGGGGAGCCGCCCCCCCTCCCCGAACGATCTTGTCTCGTATAAAGCTTGTTTGGGTGGGGATGAAATGCTGAAGTACCGTACCTAGGTAAGTTGCCCTGCTGGCTGAGGAACGAGTCGAGTTGCTGGCTGTGCAGACGCCTTTTGTCTCCCATCAGCTTATTGTTTTCTAGAGAAGAAGACCAGCACGCAGCAGTGCATATTGCGCCAGTCCTCTTTCCCTACTGCACCGGAGGTTGTCCGACAGGTGTATTCGAGAAACCTCTGTGTGTGACGGTTCCCCCTTCAAGCCCTAAAGCTTGTTAAGGTGGGCTTTCCACGAACGAGCCGTAGGTGGAACACTGATGCTTACTTACATGCTTGATTGTGTTGTCAGATTCCCAGTCTTCAAATCCAAGAGGCAGTCAGTGAAGCTATGGGCAGGCATGAGAGTTATGCTGCCCAAATGGCCCGAGAGGAATACCTTGAGACTCCGGGACAAGTTACTTGACGGCCTCGAAGGCAATACCTTGCTTACGATAGCTGTTTCCTTTCGTTCGCTTGCGGTAGATAGCCTCAACACCTCAACACCGCAAGGCAGCGAACACAGTGTCCGCCGATTATGTTGTACAGTCAGAGAGATCTTGAACTTGACAGCTCCGCAGAAGATGGAGATCCTGACTGTGTTTACACCTGCAGAGGCTCAAGAAACTTGACTCATGACATAAACAACACTGGGAACTGCAGCATTGCAGAGATGACGCCCCGCCAGGTTGTGTGGTCCGCTCATTCGGAGGTGTTGAGATGGCTTGACGGCGACATCCAAGGTCTGACTGTGCCCGCAATACGAGCGAAACTCTCGGGATCATGGCTAGTCTTGACGTGGACCCAGAGAGACAGCTCACCGTGAACCATTTTGGTATATAGCTACTGATCTCCTGTCTCGATTCCTCTTCCCATTTTCCTCCATCAGCAGCTTTCACCTGGCCGGGCAGTGAAGGAGACAGCATCTGCATCGCAAGTTGCAATCGTCGTTCTCTTTGCCTCTCATCACCACTCTCTTTATTGTTCCTTCACTTCGCAGCTCTCTCTCTCTGTCTCTCCCTCTCACCTGATCTCGGTCACTGCTGTTGCTGCCGCTACCGCCACTATGAGAGGCATCAGCTCGGCCTTGCTGGCTGCGAGCGTCTCGCTCCTCCATACCGCCCTGGGCGGGCCTCTTCGGATGTGGGAGACTCCTGATCCCATCGACGGTTTCATCGGCCCCATCTCGTACGGCGAAGCTACCATCAATGCCCCGTTGGGCCCCAACGGCGAGGAAACCTACCTCGGTGTGAAGTTCTACCCCGAGGCCTTCATTCCTGACCTGTGTGCTGCCCACTGCGTGAGCACCACCAAGTACAACCGAAAGCACCCGAACCCGGATGGTTCGTACCTTAGTTGCCGCTTCTTCTTGGCCTACACTCTTTATCAGAACGGTGAGCCCCAGGGTCTGTACTGCACCATGTACACCCGTCACTACGATGTAAGTGCCGGTCTCTCCAGAGTTCAAGGTTGTTTTGTTAATAGGAGATGTACTAGAAAACCTATGCAACGAACCATGGCGGACAGCGTGACAAGGACGAGCTTTCGATGCGCGACGGATGGGGCTACATCTTGGACGACGAGTACTATCACACTCGCAAGAACACCGCTACTCAGGTCACCACGAGCGCCACCAAGCCGGTTTCCACGGAGACCACTGGCATTGTCACTACGCCGATTTCCGAGGGGACGACTTGTATTGTCACTACGCCGGCTTCCAAGGAGACGACTGGTATTGTCACTACGCCCACTTCCAAGGAGGCGACTGGTATTTTCGCCGCGCCGGCTTCCAAGGAGACGACTGGTATTAACACCACGCCCACTTCCAAGGAGACGACTGGTATTAACACCACGCCGGCTTCCAAGGAGACGACTGGTATTGTCGCCGCGCCCACTTCCAAGCAGACGACTGGTATTAACACCACGCCCACTTCCAAGCAGACGACTGGTATTAACGCCACGCCCACTTCCAAGCAGACGACTGGTATTAACACCACGCCCACTTCCAAGCAGACGACTGGTATTAACACCACGCCCACTTCCAAGGAGACGACTGGTATTAACACCACGCCCACTTCCAAGGAGACGACTGGTATTGTCACTACGCCTACTTCCAAGGAGACGACTGGTATTGTCACTACGCCCACTTCCAAGGAGACGACTGGTATTGTCGCCGCGCCGGCTTCCAAGGAGACGACTGGTATTAACACCACGCCCACTTCCAAGGAGACGACTGGTATTGTCACTACGCCCACTTCCAAGGAGGCGACTGGTATTGTCGCCGCGCCGGCTTCCAAGGAGACGACTGGTATTAACACCACGCCCACTTCCAAGGAGACGACTGGTATTAACACCACGCCGGCTTCCAAGCAGACGACTGGTATTGTCGCCACGCCGGCCTCCAAGGAGACGACTGGTATTGTCGCCGCGCCCACTTCCAAGGAGACGACTGGTATTAACACCACGCCCACTTCCAAGCAGACGACTGGTGTTGACACCAAGCCTATAAGCACCACTGCCCCCGGTACTGCGACTGATGTCGTTCCCGCTGCGGCACCTATCACTGGCGATGTGAAGCCCACTACCGAGCCCATTAGCAAAGAGACGACTGTCACAACAACCACATCTACCAGCAGCACTACAACAACAACCACATCTACCGGCAGCACTACAACAACTGGCACTGAAACCTCGAGTACCACCACCACCGCAACTTCCACAACAAGCACCACTACTACGGGAACCTCGACGAGTAGTACGACTGTTGCCACGAAGTCTACTAGCATCACTGCTCCTGATACCACCACCGTTACCCCGACCAAGTCCCACCACTCTGGTGTCCCTCACCACTCTGGTATCCCCCACCACTCTGGTGTCCCTCACCACTCTGGTGTCCCTCACCACTCTGGTATCCCCCACCACTCTGGTGTCCCTCACCACTCTGGTGTCCCTCACCACTCTGGTATCCCCCACCACTCTGGTGTCCCTCACCACTCTGGTGTCCCCCACCACTCTGGTATCCCCCACCACTCTGGTGTCCCTCACCACTCTGGTGTCCCTCACCACTCTGGTATCCCCCACCACTCTGGTGTCCCTCACCACTCTGGTGTCCCTCACCACTCTGGTATCCCCCACCA
>MU864531.1:0-42465 GCA_033296905.1 Podospora australis
TTGTAGAGGAATGGTGTGTAGAAGATAGAAATGCATGACGCGTCGAAAAGTGCGTCGCTTGGGGGTGTGCGTCGCTTGGGGGTGGACCACGTTATTGGCATTTTGTGCATATCATCGCGAGGCTCAGAAAGACTTCGAGGCAGATTATCAAGTCGACATGTCGGGAGGAATCTTGACCGAAGCATTTCTGTACAGTACAGCGAGTTCGGGCGGCTTACGACGAGTTACGCAAGCAAGTCACAAGAATAGCAACAAAAGTTTCTTATGCGATGGGCGGCGGCAACGCGGCAACATGTGGAGCTTATCCGAGCTCCGAAGATCCTTTTGACAGGCCGCCGGCTGCCTCGCCGCCCGGATCTAGCGTGCCGAGCCCCACTCAAATGCCGTAATCGGGACACCTTCACGGGAGCGCCTTGCTGTTGACATTCGGCCAACAGGAGACTTTCACAGATTGTGACGAGAAACAGGAAATCAGATCTCAAAATTTACACAACGGGGGTTGACGAGGATCTCTCTTTCCAGCCTAAGCCGGATTTACCACGGAAGGTGATCAGAGGCTACCAAGTTGTTCCGGCCGCCGCCTCTAGCTCGGATCATTACTTTGACTTTTGATAGCTATGCGCACTGGGTATCAGTTCATTGTTCTTATCCGAGATGGGGACACCTGTATTATTGCACGCACAGCTCCGATCGACAAATCCCCGAGCGTCAGTGTATTGTCATACAACACCTTGCTCCCGATGTACACGATGTGATTAGGGTCAATATTGAAATCAGCTGGGTAACCCAGGGCTTCGCGAATCTTGTCCTTCAGCTCCCAGACGGTAGAGGACGAATACAGCGATGTCAGTGTGAGTGTCTTTCCGGAAGGTGACTGAACGAGAACCTGAAAAGATCTCCCCTCCTTTTTACCGCACGCTGCTGGTTTCACCCAGTTCGGCCTTTGCTTCTTAACATCTCCCATATAGACTTTGATAGTGAGCGCAGATGCAGGTTTCTGTTTGCCGAGTTGAGCATGGATGGAATACCTGAGGTATGTACTTGTCAGTTTCAATCCTTGAAGCCAGCTGCCATATGAGGATAGATGGAACCAGAAGTTCCCATGAGAAAAACTCACCCAGTACCAGGAAACAGAGCGATAAACTGCCGTACCAGGCGCTCATGATGATCTTTGCCGCTTTTTTCCGCGATGCCCTCAATCCACAGTGTCCCCCCTTGAAGCTCTGAAGAGCCAGCAAAGAACCACTTCTGACCAAATAGCGCAGAGATGTTTACGCCGTCGGCCTCAACCTCCACTCTGAACACAGCGCTCGTCTCGGGAGAGATGCTGACGCAAATAGCAAACGCATCCATCGCTAAGAGTGTTAATCCTGATAAGCTAGGACATCGGATCAAGACTATGAGTCTCACATTCAAGCGGTAGAAGGTACGTCGTCTCGTCTTCCTGTTTCCGAGGGTCCTTGCCGAGAAAACATCGACCAGAATGGTGGACATTTTCCGAGAAGACGCATTGCAGAGCTTCCTCCTCGTCATCGGGGACGGGGATCGATTGGTGCAGGCTGAGCGAAAAGATGTCGCCCACTCGAAAGTTCGAGACCACGGCCTTGTCGGTGGCCATTGTAGCAAAGGAAACTGACACTCGAAACTTGAATTGTATATACTTCAGGTGGGCATTTGTGAGCAAAACATGAGGCTTTTACCATATCAAGTGTCTGACTTCATGGCATCTTATATCTTTTTACATTGATCAGGCCATTAATTATATGATTTTGGCATCAATGGGGGTGTCAGCCTGCCAGCATAATATCTATCATCATAACCATAAGCAACCCTTCCTCGATTCCTTGGGGTTTCGGCTGTGCCCCGTGCTCTTGGTAGTCTTGTCTCTTACGAGGCGTGCATATGGGCCGGCCAATCAACAGTGCAGATGTGAAAAGCACTGCCGCTCAGCCTCACCCCACCGTCTAGGTACTATCTGCGAGACACGTCAGAAGCCAAATGTCTCGTCTCGTCATCTAAGCCAGCCTTCGATATCGGCCCCATGCCACTTAAACTACCTGTACAGGTGCTTATGATCGCTTCATTTCGTTCTCACTAGGTACTTGGGTTCTATCTCTCTACATGTAGTAAAAGTCGAAGCCGATCGCCTTCAAGGTAGTGAACATGTCGGATATGAAGACACACCCACCATGATCTTCTAATACCCCTTTTGTCGCTACACGATGAATTGCACCCTATCCGAAATCTGCCCCAAAGAAGGAGGCGACTCCCCCCTCTCCACGACGGGGAACATAACCGGGATCCTGACCTTCTTCCTCGGCCTTGTGTTTTCTTTCATAGCTTTTTTCTCTCTGATTCGCAACGCCGACACCGAGCTCTCGAATCTCCTCACCATCGTCTCCGACACCAAGAACCACATCTCCCAAATCACCGCCCACTTGACCAAACTCGAGACGAGGCAGGAACCCAATGTCAGGTCTATGCAGCAAGTCCTCTTGTCCACCCTCGTGAGTTTTCGACAGGCTCAGCAGGAGGCCGAGGTTTACCTCTCCCGGTTTAGCAAAGGGATGAGTTTCGCGAAAAGGATACAGTGGTGGTATTTGGAAAAAGAGACGGCGTCGCACATGGCACGACTGGAGAGCCATAACCAGAGGGTGGTAGGGGTGCAGTTGACGCTTTTGTTGCTGTGAGTTACCTACCTTATTTCCTCTACAGAGGTGTGGATTTTGGTGGAACATAGAATCCTAACAATTTCAGGGCCACGGATACAAAGAGCCGTGAGATCATTACGGCGGTGCTTTCCACTGATCCCTAGAGTTTGATATTTAAGGACCAGAGCTAGCACCAGTACAGTCCAAGATACAATCAACTGCATCATTACATTATTACTTTAGGTAGATATAGCACTATATACAAGCACAATACGGCATTATTTTCTCTCTTAGGCCTTGCACATCCTCCCATCATTCCTCACCGTCCAGGCCTCGCTGCCCACGGCGTTCTTGGCATAGAAGAAGTTATCGGGATCGTACTTGCGCTTGATCTTCAACAGCTCATTGTAGTTATCCCCAAAGAACTCCTTCTGGAATCTCGGCTGCTGGAAGTCTGCCTCATTCATGTAAGCACCAGAGCCCGGGGTGATACGCTCGATGGCAGGCATGATGTCCTCGGTCATGAGCTTTTGGTTCTGCAGCATGAGCGGCCACTTGGCGGGGTCAAAGGACCATTCCGTGGTCAAGGTGGCGTGGACCAGAGTCTTGCGCCAGGCGGGGAGAACGGAGTTGGCCTTGTTGGGAGCAAACTTGGATACATCAGTTCCGACACCGATGAAGGTTACGCCCTTCTCGGCGATATAGCGGGAAGTTTCCGACAGGCCTCTAGGGTTCTGGGTGAAGGTGGAGAGGGGGATGAGACGGCCGCCGTACTGGGCGATGCCGACTTGAATAGCACCGACGGGGAGGGGGCCGAAGTAGGTGTCGTAGTGCTCATAGTAGCGGGGAGACACGGATACGGCGGAGGTATAGTTCACGCCGAGGGTGTCGAGGGCGTTGAGGAAGGGAGTCATAATTGTCTGGACTTCGGCCGCAGTCTTGTTGTAGGCTGTGGCTGGGGCGATCATGAAGAAGTTGGAAGTAAAGTAGTAGACGACCATGGTGCCGGCAGAGACCATGGCAGGGAGAGCGGCGTGGAACGCGTCAATGCCCTTGTAGAAAGTCTCTGTGGGGTTGTTCGCCGCGAAGAAAGATACCGTGGCGGCGCCGACTGGGGCATCAGGGAAGGTCTTCACGGTCATGGAGACGACGACACCATAGTTACCGCCGCCGCCGCCGGAGAGGGCCCAGTAGATGTCGGTATTTTGAGTGCGGGTGGCCTTGATGAGGCGGCCGTTGGCTGTGATGACTTCCCACTCGAGGGTGTTGTCGGCAGAGAGACCGAAGGAAGTGCTGAGGGCCGAGTGGCCGCCGCCCTGGGTGTAACCACCGGAGGGACCGACTGTAGGACACTCACCACCGACAACCACTTGCTTGACTTTGAGCCCGGCTTCCAGGACATCGTAGCCCTGGACACCGGCGCCAAGCTTGACTGCCGTGCCCTTGTAGTACTTGTCGTCCCAGTTCTTCCAGGTGATCTCCTTCATCTTGTGCGTCCAGACGGAGAGGGCACCGGCACCGGTGGAGCGGCCATTGTAGTCGTGACCGGTGTTGCGGATGACGAAGCGGATGTTGTTGTTCTTGGCAAAGTTCATAGTGGCGATGATGTCGGAGGCCGACTCAGCCGCGACAGCATACCGCACATAGTTGCCAAGCGTACAGGGCTTGGAGGCATCCGTGAAGGGATCACAGCTCTGGTTGGCGAAGAAAGGGGCCATGATGGAGGCCGAGTTGTTCATACTACATGACGGGACCTGGTTAGTGATCGACATGAATGATATAGATCAACGTGGCGGACAAGGGCCAGCCCAGAAAGGCTTGTACACGTGTTATATCAACTTACTGAATCTCAGGAGACTGCCATTGATCCCTCAAAGCCTGGCACTTCGCGGCATCAAGGTTCGGGGCGTGACATGCCTGGGCGAGCGGTACTGTAGCGATCAACCGCCCATTCACGGTCCTGTTGAAGGCAGTCCATTCGCGAGTGGAAGGCCAGCATGATTCCCCAGGGAAGCACTTGCAACGAGGTGCTCCAAGGAAGGTAGTGGCTGAGAGTTGGAGGTCTTCAGATTCCACCGCCGTATCTGAGACGATCTCGTCAGCGAGGGCGCAGACCGCGAACAGGCCCGTAGCCCAGAGTGAAATTCTCATGATGATGTTTGTGTAATCTTTGTGAAAGAATGGACACGAGTTGTGAAGAAATAGGTACCATCAACCCGTAAAGAGCAACTTGGGGGGAAAGACTGGTGAAGAGTGACCAAGATGGACCAGGAAGGGAGGGGAAGAGGGTGAAGATCTCCTACACGAACGGAAAGAAAACATTCACATCTCTGGATCGAACACAGAGTCATTTAAACCCATTTTCTCGGTTTCTCGGGTTCATGAGATCCATTCTCGACTCGGCCAGGGATGGATCGACTGGAAGCGAGGAGATTCCGCATGGCGAACACATGAGGAGCCGAGCCACCGGGTTCTCCTGCGCATTCGGTTAGGCATGAAGCTGAGATATTAGCACCTGCTGTTGGCTACTGGTGTCGTCCACACTCGTGGGGAACGATGAGGGTTTCGGGGAGCTGTCTCTAAGAGGGTTCTTGTGCATGGATCAATTTCCCACCATGTTGTTCTCCACAAACACGATCCCGATTTGGAGTGCTGCTCGTCCCTCTGTGGTGTCGTCTCGACACAAGAGATAAGGTGATGCTTTGCTCATCATTCCCAAGTGATTTCTTTCCATTCTTCTTCTGCATGCTAGTGGCTATGCACCAATGTGGCGAGGGGAGCATCGAACACACACACACACGAGCGTGCATTGCATTGCATGCAGCCATGTGGTATTGAACCACCACTTCAGACGGTCCAGATCCAAGAAATTCCCGGACAAATGCCGTGGAGATGTGTGTCGTCGATTGCATATTCATCCGTCATGATGGGATGGCGAGTTCCCATCTCGCCCACATATGTATCGAAGGTGTGCTGTCTACCTGCAACCATCAAGACTGTTCGTGCCCTATCAAAGAACCTCGTTCCAGTCTCGGGCTAGTAAAGGGAAGATCCGTCAATCCCGCTTGTTCACCGAGTCCACCAAATCCACCATCGGGGATGTAGATGGGTGAAAGGACGGGGACAGGTCAACGAGTTTGTCTTTTCATCGTCGGCGATCTTGAGAAGAATGTGGAGTTTCTGGCAATCAGCGAGTCGTATGTACGTAGGTACGGCCCTTCCTTTTCTCATCCCTTGGCGATAAACTTGGCGATAATTGTATCTTTTATAAGGCGGCAATCGGGGCAATGGACCGACAAGGGTAGAGAGGAAGAGGACAAAAAGAGGGGAGTGTTGGAGAGATGTTTTGTGGTGGTTGATGCCCCCCACATTCGATGCACAATGGAACTAGGTTGAACCCCTGGCGCGTGCCCCCCGGCAGTGGTGGGCTCTGCCTTAGAACCCGTTTGCAGCGCAAGGGCTGGTGCCTCGGCTGGCTCCCGTCCGTTTAGCTCAGCCGCCGCAAGGGTTCTGCACGTCAACTTCCAGTCAACATGAGGCGCACGATCCAACGTCACCTACGAATATCGTATCAATCACACAATATTGTTACCCTGAGCTAGTTTTTCTGCAAGAGGGAAAAGAAACCATAAACCAGAGAACCGATTGATTTCTCAGAATGGTGGCGGTTTGTCTTTTTTTACCATGACAGACTGGACACAATAAATTTCTCATCACAGCACGTCATCCTCAAGGTTCTCGTTCTGTGGGGGAATGGATAGCGCTAGGTAACTCCACCACGGCAGCTCGTCGTCCCTAAATCTCAAAATGCATCTTCGCTCTCGGCTTCAGTGTCCAAACTGGGAAAGGTACGTCTGGTAGCCTGGGTCAAACACCTGCGAGTCGAGACCGATGCAACAGTCGCCGACTTCTTCAAACAACATCCTCACCTCTCTGCAGCTTCTCATCGCCTAGCCTTAGGCAACTACCTACCTAGCGAGATGGAGCAAGACGGCCGCCCAGCCCAGCCCAGATGACGACAATTCGCCTGTGTCCACAGCAGCGGAAGGCTCTTCTCTATCCGTGGCCGTTATCTCGAGTCGGCACTACTGCCCGCTGTCTGAATTCGTCCCCAAGCCTGTGAGACCATGATTGTTGCGCGTGCTAAAGCAGATTTGGACTGTCTCTCCGGGTCAAGATAATGGAGAGATTGTTCCTGCAGGCCTCCTCTTCAACATAACCACCACATGCCGCAGGAGTTTAGCGACCAACGACGCAGTGCAGAAAACATGGGTGGCAGAGCTTGCCCCGTACACAAAGCCCATCTCGATGGTCACCACAGTTTGTTCCACTCAGACGCTTGATGGCCCCTTGAATCCCATGCCTCTATTGCTGACTTCCACCTCAGTAAGCTGTTGCAGCCGGTCGATTCCCAGGGTGATTCTCCGTTTCCCGAACAGTCCAGGTCTCGACTTGGGGATACAAATATGGTAGGAGAATGGATGCAGCCAGTCGAGCCATTTTCTGTTGCAGATACTCCTAGTGACCATTCCGAGATGGGACAACCCCCCCCCTGCACTGCCTCCAGCAAGTTGGGCCGCCTCTCCTATTGTCCAACCAGCAACGACACGACTTGCGAAAATCACAGTAGCATCCACCAGAGAGAGTTCTGCGTCCCACGCCCGTCTCTTGTGGCTAACCTCTGCAGTAATTCTGTGGATAGGATGGAGAGGATGCTACAACCCCCCTCGGACACACGCCGATTGGAGGGCACATAGAAATCCCCAGTAGAAGACCTTAGGAACCCCTGCCAAGCCCCCGGCATACAGAACAGAATGTGACCTTCCATGCGGTTCATATTTTTCTTGCGAGCAGGATACGGACCAGCCATTGCAACAGTGACACGATTCGGCTGCTATCCGACCCTCTGTGTTCTCCCTTGCTCACAAAGGGGCCTCACATCTCATATCACCACACATATATTGTATAGGTCCGAGGAGGGTGAAGGCCGGTAGGTAGATGAAAAAGAAATATGCTTCAAAGAGTCTGCAAAAGAAGCACTTGGCAAATGTATATCCTCACGACGTCCTGTCGTCCACTCTCGCGCGACGAAGACAGCAAGAAGGGGGTTTTGACGTTGGCCTTATCAGCAGCCAAAGGTCCTGCCATCTTCTGAGAACCTTTTCGGCTACCGCCTGCAGATCAGAGTCCACCCCCATCTTCTATTCCAGGCTGGAGGGTCGGGCACCAAACGACGATCTTTTACCTAGCTTCCTCCAACCCACATCCGTTCCAACTGTCTGTGTGTTTCTTCTTCTTGTCGTTCCTTCGTCTGAAATCGGCCATCGTCACCATGGGTTGGACGTACAACACCAAGGATCCTGATGCCCCTACCATTGGGCCTATGATCACGGGTGTGTGTGCAGCCCTGACCATCGTCTCGTTGATCACCGTTTTTCTGCGAGTGTACGTTCGTGCCTTGATGATCAAGGCTTGGGGAGTTGGTAAGGTTCTGTCCTGCTCGAATATCTCACGAACGGAAGACTCACTTTACTCTGAAAAGATGATTATCTTGTTTTGTTCACATGGGTAAGTCTTCCACGCAAGTCTGAACAATGTGCCAACAAGCAGGCAACTGACAAGGTTTGTCTTCAGATTGGCTGTGCTGGCTTTGCTATCATTACCATCATTCGTAAGTCAACACAAACGCAAGATGAGGAAACGGGTGTAGGTAACTGACATTTCTCGCCAAAGAAACAAAATGGGGGCTCGGGCTTCAGATGCTCGAGGATCTTCCCGAAGAGAATATCTACAACTTTGGTCTTGTAATAAGTGATCTACCTACTTACTCTCGGGGAATACACCAGCTAACCCCTTTGTGACTATAGTACCAATACATGGGCGCACCATTGTCAGTCCTCTTCCCTCCTGTAACTCGACTTTAGTCTCCCACGATCACCTACTAACCACCACGTCCCGGCAAATAGCTACATCACCAGCATCCTAGGCTTCAAACTCGCCCTCCTATTCTCCTACCTCCGCTTCATCCCGAAAGGCATCTACCGCAACCTGACCATCGGCGTTATCGTGGCGTGCTGCCTGTTCCACCTATCCTTCCTCCTGGTTCAGATCAACTTGTGCCAGCCCGTGGCTCTCCAATGGGATCCCACCATCACCGAAGGGTCTTGCATCAAGGGCGTGCCGTTTTACACGTCCATGGCTTCTCTGACCATCTGCTTTGATGTGATTGTGTACGTATCTCCTAGCCCCCTATTGAGGGTCCGTTGTATAAATCGGGTTTACTAACGCTGGCGATAAAGGATGCTCACCCCTTTCCCCGTCCTCATCAAATCCCGCATCCAAAACCGCAAGAAGCTCGTCCTCCTCGGCCTCTTTGCGCTAGGCCTCTTCATCACGATCATTGTACGTATTTCGCTCCCCCCGTCAACGTCCATTCGCCACCGTTTTCCTCCCTTTTCCCTCCTGTTCTTCAGCGGTTTACTGATCGTGTCTGTACCTAGCAAATCATCCGCATCCAAACAGTAAAACAACTAGCCAACTACCTCGACTCAGCCCCCTTAATCCTCTGGTCCTCGGTCGAAAACAACCTAGGGCTAATCGTCGCCAACGTGCCCACCCTCGCTCCTTTAGTCAAGTACTACTCCGAGCGCTCTACCGGCGATGACAGTAACAAAAGAGGCACCGGATACCCGACAGGTTCAAGAGACGTAGGCTCCCGCTACGCCATGAAGAGCTGGACAAAGTCTGGCGGCAAGCGCGGCAGCGTCGGAAACGGTCTACGGTCCAAGAACGGCGCCTTGGAATTGGGTAGTGTCCACGATGCTGCCGAGGGGAGCAGTTTCGAGGGACATGTCGTGAAGGGAAATAACAGCACGGATACGATCCTTGATCATAGACACAATGAGCAGCCGGGGATCACGAAGAAGGTCGAGGTTGTGATTACTAGGCATGCGAGGGCGTAATATACTGAAGCTATGGAGTAGGCGGACTTTCAGGGCGGAATGGGATGTATATGTGAGAGATGACTGATGTTTACCGAGATGATTTTGGGACGGGAGGTTAGGGGGTCCTTTACTTTTTCAATATTGACTTCTTCACGAGCGATTACCCCTTATTTGCTAGACTTCAATGAAAGACAAAAAAGTAGATATTCTCGCACTCGCTCTGCGAGGATGAAAGCCAGATTTATCTAGAGATCGCTACAGCTAACCTCCCAGTCTAAAAGCGGAGGCTAAAACAGACAAACATCCGAATGTGCCTCTTCCCTTTCCTAGGGGACAAATCATTAACTTCATGCAAATAAAAATCTTTCTCACTGAAAACCCAATTGCCCGAGCAACGTTCAAGAATTGGGGTTAGACCTTGAATTTCTTCGGATCGAGTCCCTCTATATCCGCACTCGTCGCTCGGCCGTCCAGAATCATCTCGGCCACGAGACACCCCGTGGCTGGACCGTTCTGAATGCCCCAACAGGTGTGCCCCGAGGCAACCCACAAGCCGCTGACGGAGGTCTGGCCGACGATGGGATCCCTCTCCTGGCCGAAGCGCATGTGCCGTGGGAGGTAACATGCTTGTTTGGTCTTGATAGGCGCTTCTGCTAGGACAGGGGAGACGGTGCCCATGTAGGCGACGAGGTCATCGCACTGGTCCTCGTCGGTTTGGACGAGGTCTGCTGTTTCTGGGAGAGGGACGGTTGAGTCGGGCTCACCTGTATTTCTAGTCAGTTTCTACAAAAAAAACATATGGGGGCATTGACACCTACCGCATGCGTATACCTCCCCAAATGGACGAGCGTACACTTCCGGGTCAACATTTCCCTTGTGTTTTCGTTTTTGACTTTTTCGCGCACGATGCTCGGGTACATAGTCGGATGGCAGCGCTATGTCGGTAAACACCGCATAGGGGGTGACATCGGCATCGTAGACCACACTGTGGGCGCGGAGACCCTCGACCTTGGTGCGAGGGAGAACGCGACCGGTCCAAGGTCCTGCTGCCACCACGACGTCGGTGACATTGTCTATTATCTGGGTCTCGCCTGTGGAGCGGTCTAGGTACTCAACACTTTGGATATCCGTCTTGGTGTGGTTTAACTTTGTGACTTTGGCGCCTATTCGGATGTCGACCCCTTTTTCTTTGGCCAGGTTGGCGATGGTCGTGGTAAAGTGAAATGGGTGTACCTGGGCGGTCTCGGTCGAGCCAGGCTGCCCCATTTCGCTCCAATCTTCCACCACGCTTTCATCTATCCAGTTGAGGTCTGAAGGCAAGACGGACTTCTCTAGTAACTCGGAGGCGTCCTTATCTTGCTTTGGGAGCTTCTCCCAATCCTTGCTGTCTCCGTCGGGAAGTGAGCTCTGTATTGGGAGCGCGCTTTGGCCATTAGTGGTGCCGTTCTCCTTTCCTGGCTCTCCTCCAGCTTTTGGTATTTTGGGACTCAAGTTCTTCTTCTTCTTCTTCTTGACATCCGCGACAATGGTGCCGCACCCAACCTTGCGATAACCCCAGCGCTCGGCGCCATTGTGTTCGGCGGCCAATTCGCGGTGCAGTCGGTAGGACAATGGGACGAGAGATCTTGGGTAGGCCCAGAGCGCAAGAAGCCCGCCAGCTTTCCCGGATGCGCCCGCGGCGATTGCGGTGGCTTCGAGGAGGATGACGGAGTGTAAGGCTGGATTGAATTTCGGGTGGCGTGTTAGGAAGTATGCGGTAGTACTCCCTATGATACCACCACCTGTTGTTCATTTCAGTGATGTTAGCCATGGAGATTTATACCTCGCTGTTTGGAAGGAATTATCTGTTGGATTGGAGAGAGATTTATTTCGTACCAATGATGACAATCTTCTTCTGTTGGTCCGTCATCTTATTTCGTGGTTGGTAGGTCGCGTAACAACTTCCAGGGTGCGCCTTGGGGGGGGGGGGGGGTTGAGCAAATGGAGGGAAGGGTCAGAGCTGCGCAATGGATGCAAAACAACGATGGAGATCAAGTGTTTGGAAATTAAAGCAAGGCGCGTTAAGGCGGGTCCATAGTCATAATATTTGGCTATATTTTACAGTTGAAGCATCGCGATATGTCAGTTGTAGCTCAAAGAGTAACAGGTCAAGGACGACTACCCGGCTGGCGGCATCGTCATGGCCCAGCAGCTGTGGCTGGCCCAAGCTTCGTCGACCTAACAGCTTGGAAGTCCGATGCGGGGCAGTAGATGGAGGGGTTGATGCTTTGATGGCCATAATATGGACGGGAGGCTATGTGAACAAGAAAATAGCTATCTCTAGTTGGTCTCAAGACTCTGGATAGCCACTTCCAGGTTGTACAAAGCTCAGCCCACAGGCCATCTCAACAGCGCCCGTAAAGTTCCTTAAATGCGCTGACTCCAAGACTTGTAGAGATGGATGCTGCCCTGTCCAACAAGGCCTCGATGACGATATGATGAGCGGGATGCCCCGCCAAGTGCTTCCCGCATCCCCCGCTCTTTCGAGTCGTCTGTCTTGGCGAATAAAGTTCCCCGAGAGTCGAGACAAGCATCAACTGAACAACCAACAGTGCTCCTGGACCCTGAAAGATAACCATAAATAAGCCTTGTTTGTGATAAAAAGAAAAATCAGACGAGCAGAGACAACCTTGAACTCCGGCATGAAATGTTGTTTGCTGACCATAGGGATCCTGGAGCAAGACAGTCGATCTGATATCCAGTGGAGTAACTTTGACCATCGTGTTGCGCACTGCATGTCTTGTAGCTTGGATCTGTTTCCGCCGAGGTTCATTCTAGAACGGCATGACAAAGAATCATGGGACGAAAGCCATCAGTCCGCTGTGTGCCTGATCTGACCTACAACGTGCCACACTGCCCAAAACACGCCCGGGATTGCGGACAATTGTTGCACTGCGCGAAACGGATTTGGAATCAGAACTCCCGATCTCTGCTGTTGCTGCTGTGAAGACCCCCTGGAACAAGCTTGGACCTCCCCAGCTCCATCTCCGTCCCTCTTAACAAGCAGTGCCGCCTCCACCTGATCTTGATGCCTTTTTTTGGAAGCTTCTCTCTTCCTTCTTCAACCTCATGATTTCCCGTCAGACATCCCGCATCTTGCATTTGTCTTCCAAACCACGTTTATACACCACTGCCCCTCTAGTTTCAAGTCGACAAAGTGTTCGCTCATTGTTCTCCTTGACCCCAACCTGTATTACAAATTCGAAACGATCATCACACCATCTCCAACCGGTACTCCATACCCCATTTTCAGCCATGGCGTCTGCGACCACCTTTTATGATTTCAAGCCCCTTGACAGTACGCTCTTCCCATTCGCTCATTCTCGCCCAAGACAAAACTAACAAACATCACAGAGAAGGGCGCCGAGTTCCCCCTCGCCGACCTTAAGGGCAAGGTCGTCCTGATCGTCAACACAGCCTCCAAGTGCGGCTTCACCCCGCAGTATGCCGGACTTGAGAAGCTCTATAAGGACGTTACCGCCAAGCACCCCGACCAGTTTGTCATTCTTGGATTCCCCTGCAACCAGTTCGGCGCCCAGGAGCCCGGATCCGACGACGACATCCAGAGCTTCTGCCAGATCAACTATGGCGTGACTTTCCCTATCATGCAGAAGATCGATGTCAACGGCGACAGCGCCGCGCCCCTTTTCCAGTGGCTCAAGGCTGAGCAACCGGGTATTCTGGGCCTCAAGAGGATCAAGTGGAACTTTGAGAAGTTCCTAATCGGCAAGGATGGTACCGTCAAGGGACGGTGGGCATCGCTCACGAAGCCCGAGTCGTTGGAGGCTCAGATTCTTGAGGAGATTGCTAAATAGGGGGGTTAACTAGCTTTTGGGTGGGGATTCGGTTGGCTTGAAGTATTGTGGAATATATACCCCTTTTTCTTTGATGCGACAGTTTTTTTGTGAAGTTGTAGACTGGAGTGAGTTGTGTCTACATCATACAGTAAAGTAATCATTGCTCACCTTTCAAAGTTGTGCTTTTACCAGATCAGGAGACGTGATGATGACGACGTGATGATGAAGCAGATCAGAGACATGTGTCTGTCGCTCAGAAACGCACTCAGCGAAGCCCTAGCCCTGGACATCGTTTTGCTTCACAAGATTTCTTAAACCACCGCATGATATTGGGGAATTGTAGCTCAAAACATAAAACTCAAGACCTAACTCAAGACCTAACTCCAGCAGAACTCCCACGAACTCATCACGCCTCATAACAACCCAGGTCTGCTTCTTGCATTTCCAAGTTACAGGTCTTCCTGCCACAAAGACTACGTGGCCTACCAGCCTTGCAATTCGCCGGGTGGCTCAAATCCAGAAAGAGCGTACCTATCTTTCCACAGCCGCAACCCCTGGTGATGTTTATGGATTCGAAGAATGCTTTGCTTACAGTGATGAATCCATGCAACAAAGCCAGAACCCGCTGTATTTATTTTCGGCATAAGTGGCTTATTGAGCAAGTCTTCTCGAGGAGAAATTCAATATTCAACACCTCTCTGGTCTCGAGATGTCACCAAGCCACTGCAGAGAGAGATAACATAGTTTGTGGCCCTCTTGGGCATGGTCTCAAAAAGTCCTGTGGGTTGCTTTTGCCAGATCAGGAGACGTGACGATGAAGCAGACATGTGTCTGTCGCCCAGAAACGCACTCAACGAAACCCCATACCGCGTACATAGTTTTGCTTCACGGCATCAACGCAAGACTTGATCTTCAGAAACTTAGATAGCTCGTACTAACTCAACAATGTCTCATCAAAACCTAGCACTACCACCTCACCACCCATCCATCTACCCGCAGAACCACAACTTCCATTCATGCCTCTTCTCCCCTTTATAACGGCTGGCACCATCAACAGCTGTTCATGAAAGAACCGCCCCAATGATCTCCCGACTCTGCGTATCCGTCGTCCTACGAATATATATATCGTCAGTCTTCTAACCAACAACCACTCCCCATTCCCCCGTGCAAACATACATCAACAAAAGCACCACCAAAACCCCCACAACCCGCTGATGATACCCCTCCAGCCTGTCCATATACCCCTTTGTCTTTTCCCCCAACCACCACCACTTGGCCCTCGTTATCCAACCCATTTTACTGCCCGACCCAGCACCAGCAACAAAAGACTTTAGATAAATATCTGCCTCTTGCCGAGCCTGATCATAACTCACAAAGGCAGGGATAAGCACGTCTTGCATGGTTTTCACTGCGGAAGACTGGCGGGTTTCGAGTTTCACTATATGCGAAGGCGAGGAGGGTGATGTACTTTTCGGTGTCGGACACGATGGCAAGGTGATGATAGAGCTCGCTGTCGGCGTCGGCGTTGCGGGAAGGACGGCAGTGGCGGAGGAGTATGGTCAGGGACATGACGAGGGCGAGGGAAAAGGTCAGGATGCTGGTTATGTAGCTCGCGGTGAAGAGGGGAGTGCCAACCCCTGAGGGGCAGATTTGGTCGAGGGTGCAGTTCATGGTAGTTGTTGTGGCGATTGTGGGTCGTGATGGCCGTCGTATGCGTAGTAGTAGTAGTAGTAGTCGTGGTGGTTGTGGTGGCTGTGATATTTTTGGAAAAGACATCTCTGGTGAGGAGGGGAGCAGGCAATGTCTCACGGCTTACACCATCGATGCATCAGACGTTGAGATGAAAAACCCCCTGGTCACCTGCCTGGCATCTGTATAACCAGCAGACCTCAAGATGAACGCCTGGTACGGAAATCACCTATTTTACGTCTCATGTTGGTGGTAGCAAGCTCGGGACCTCCTGAGAATTTGTGTGTACTGGAATCCTTTGATTGGTACCTAGAATAAAAAACGCTGTTTCAGGATCTCCCTACTGTCACAATGACTTTTCCACCTCCATGACTTCCCGTACGCCCTCCTCAATGGCCGTCACTCTTGCCTTGTCCAACCGCTTCAGAGGTCGTCGCGGGTACGCGCCATAACCAAAGTAGCTCTGAATGGCCTGCTTCGTACCGGCGATAGCAGCCTTGGTCAACACCCAATCGCCCTTGGAGAGCGTCTTCTGCAGTGCAATTGCCTCTTCCTTCTTGCCCTCGGCATAAAGATTCCACACTTTTACGCATACCTTGGGCATGACGTTGGCTCCGCCGGCAATGATGCCGCTTCCCCCACTGGCCAGCGTCTGCACTGTAAAGTCACACATGCCACCGAACGCCATATATCCAGACCCTTCTGACCATGGAGTCTTGGCGTCTGTTGCCAGTGCCACTCGCGTCAGCTTGCCCGTGTTGCCGCAGGTGAACTTGGTGCCCACGATGTTGGGATGCTGAGCAAGCTTGATGAGAAGGTCTGAGTCCATATCAATGCCTGCCACCGCTCCGGGGTAGTTGTAGAGAATCAGCGGAAGCGGACTCTCGTCAGCCACATTGATGAAGTAGTCGTGAACGGCTTGCTCGTCCATCAAGCCTCGGAAGTAGGAAGGAGGGAGAAGCAGCGCATAATCAGCACCCACCCCCTGTGCGGCCTTGCACAACTCGATCGTCACGCGGACACTGCCCTCGGTAGCTCCGATTATGATAGGTGTATCTGTGAATCCGGCCTCGTCCAACGCTTCCCGGGTCGCTTGGGTGACTGCCAACTTCTCCTCCTTTGTACAATGGATCGCCTCTCCGTTGGAACCCATGGTGACGAGGCCAACCAGGCCGTCCTTGACCAACCTCTCGGCATGTTTCTTAATGGTGGGGATGTCTAGATCTTCGGTCTCCGGGTCAAAGAACGTCATGGTAGGAGCGTAGATACCGCATGGGAGTGGTCGCCGAGGGGATGAGTGGCCGTTTGCGGCGCCATTGGAGACAGTCATGATTGGACGAATACGGGTAGGAGTGATTTTAGGGCTAGGTCTTCGAGGTCGACTGGTTATAAAAGTAGAGGATATTGTTCTTGTCACTATTGGGTCCCGATATCTCGGGAGAAAGGAAACTGAAACGGCCAGAGAGGAACGCCAGGTACTTATGAGGGATGAAGAGAGCTTGAGAGACCTTGCCAGACGTTCCATGACCTAATGTAAATAGCACCGGTGGGGTGTTAGGTCTATTGTGGAAGGGTATGAGATATACCATGACATGCTCCGATCGGACATGGGTCTGACAACTTTGGGGGTCCTATGAGTATGGGGAAGAAAGACAGCCTGGAACCTCGGAACTAGCTTCTCCAAAATCTACTGAGAAGACGGGAGTGAGGTGGGAGCTAATGGCTAGATGCAACCGAACGGCCAACGCACTCGCCGGGAGGGCGGCATCCAGCGGCCACTGGCACCTAGAGGAATTATATCGAAGCAATATATATGACAATTGAGTGAAGAAATCACGCACCCATCTCGGCAGCCAGATGTGGTAAACAACTCAACCACGCTTGCTCTCGAGAGGCTGAGAAGTCCAAGCAACCAACCCAGGCAGCCGGGTTTAGCCAAGCGATTCTGGATCCATGATGTCGATCAACATACATGTCGTGGTGCTGAAGGTGGTGGATGTTCGAACTGGAGTGATTATGCCCTGCTATAAGGGAGGGAGTCTTCAGGTGAGCAATATCTAACGAGTTGGCAAACCCAGGCTTGAGTTGAGAACCCCTCGTGAAAACAAGACGCCGCAGGGAGACAATGAGATCACCCTCCTTTGGCGGGTCATGAGACGGACTCTACAGACCAGTATGGCAGTCGTCTGTCACACTGAAACGGAAGAGAGAACAAGAGTGATTTGAAAAGCAGGAAAAAGACTATTCCAGTAGCCAATGATCAGCACGGAGAAAAGGAAAAGATTGATCGTGTAGAAGCCGGTGAAATTTGAGTCGAGGCAGGTGACGTTGAAGGGAGAGAGTGCGTAAAGCAGCACACCGCATACGGCAACCCCATAAAAGATGTGATGGAGTTGCCGGCGACCTGCAGGTGTGGTTTCCTTCGTGTGGGGAGAGAGGTTGTGACACCATGCGGGTTACTCGGAGAAGATGCATCAACCGAGCGAGCGGCTGCCTTCCTGTCTCTGCTTCCCATATTCGAGGAATAATCATGTAAATCTGATCATGTCCAAAGACCGCTGCTCGAGAAAGTGTTACGATTCCTTGGTGAGGGTGACAGTTTTCTCGGCGAGGTATCTGTACCTTTGTCGTTGTCGCAAGGATGAGTAAGTTAAAACTGGGGCCTGGCACTCGAGAGGTGCTACAGGCGTCAAGCTCATGTGTTGGCATGGGGCATGGGACGGAGAAATTATTTCCTCCAATCAGCTTAGAGGGATAATATTTATGAACTCGTGGCGTGGAAAAGGACAAGACGTCAAATAACGACGGCTTGACATCCATAAAAAAGCTGACTCCATTGCCATTCAAGATTGACCTGTATGTTGAGCTCTTCGACCAAGTGAAAAACTGGAGAAGCGAATTGGCGTGTGAGGGTGTACCATTTGCATTTAGCCTATGCTTACCGGCCCAGGACATTTCTGCATGGAGGACTCGATGGAGAGGATGGAAGGGAAAGCTCCATCTCGACAGGAGGTTCATCAGTGTGACATGGTAAGCCTCTGTCAAACAGTAGCAAACAGCAGTGAGCTTCTAGAATGAGGGGCACGATGCAGTGAGTGGTAGTGTGGGGGCGGGGCCCTTGCTAGGGAAGCTTAGCTCGCTCGCTCGCTCGCTCGGTGCTTCTGACATCTGTCACCGAGAACACTTCGAGGTTTCCTTCTGCATCAATCGGCCTGGAAGATTCTCATATTGGTCTGGTGTATGTTTTCAGAAAGGATGGAATGCCATTGAGAATGAAAAAGACAGGCATGGACTAGCAACGAATGCGAGGTATGTGGCTGATCAACAAGTGCTCACGAGAATGCCCTCGTTCGAACTGTAACACCCTCGACTCTAAACCTCCCAAGCGAATAGACGGAAACATGTGTTACCACTGTAGCACATGTCCGTCCGCTTGTCGGAATCCGGATGATCTCGAACAACTCCAACGAAACCTGGAAGCCCCTCATCAGTTTCTCCATGCCTTCCTGCCCTCCCTGCCTACCCCTCATCCATAATTCTTCCGGCTTGTCCCCCAATTGCGGGTCAAACAGACGACGGGACAATGGCATCGCGGTTCGGAAGATCATGCAGGCACGCGACGCCGAGCACGCTCAGTTATCTAGATACTCTCCTCAATGAGACAATTGTTTTCGTACCCATATCCCCATTGTGCCACAAAGCTCCTCTTTGACCAGTCTTCGACTTCCCAGCCCAACAACTGTCTCGATTCTATCCAGATTACCCATCTTTGAGACCATTACTCGATCCAACATCAGGGCGACAGCAAAAATGGAGCCCCTCAACGTCTTGATGGTCGGTACCGGGGAGTACACCACAGGATTCGTAGGAACCGGTGGTTCAGCATCTGACAAGAAGGTTGGTGTCGTCGGCCTGTCCATGTTTGACCTTAGACGGAGAGGCAAGGTCGGCAAGCTCGGAATGGTCGGAGTCAATGGGACAAAGTATCCCGCAATTCGTGAGTTGCACATTCCACCTAGAACTACACGAGACAAGACTGACCAGCCACCCAGGGGAACATCTACACAAGAACATCACCCTCGCCTACAACAACCTCGACACCTCGTTCGAGTCGTTCCCTGCCGACGATGCCAAAGACCCCGATGCCTACAAGACGGCCATTGACGCCCTCAAGCCCGGCGATGCCATCACCATCTTCACCCCCGACACTACACACTACCCCATCGCCCTCTACGCCATCGAGCGCAAGATCCATGTCATGATCACCAAGCCAGCAGTCAAACTGCTCGAACACCACCTCGCCCTTCTCGACGCCGCCGAGAAACACGGAGTCTACGTCTACATCGAGCATCACAAACGCTACGATCCCGCCTACGCCGACGCAAAGTTCCGCGCCAAGAAACTCGGCGACTTCAACTACTTCTACAGCTACATGTCCCAACCAAAGTTTCAGCTCGAGACCTTCAAAGCCTGGGCCGGTATCGACTCTGATATCTCATACTACCTCAACAGCCACCATGTCGACATCTGTGATTCTATGGTATCCCAACTAGGTTACGTACCCGTCAAAGTCTCCGCCTCCGCTTCCAAGGGCGTAGCCACGAGTCTCGGTCTACACGAGAACACTGAGGACACAATCTCGCTGCTTGTGCACTGGGAGAAGAAGGATGACCCGTCAAAACATGCTACAGGTGTATACACTGCCTCTTGGACCGCCCCGCAGAAAGCCGGCGTCCACTCCAACCAGTACTTCCACTACCTTGCCCAAGAGGGCGAGATCACCATCAACCAAGCAAAACGTGGGTACGACGTGGCAGAGGACGCGGCAGGGCAGCTGGTGTGGTATAACCCTTTTTACATGCGGTACGCCCCTGATGAAGATGGCAACTTTAACGGGCAAAGCGGTTACGGATATGTTTCCATGGAGAAGTTTGTCGATGGGTGCCGGTCGATCAATGCTGGAGAGTTGAAGCCTGTAGACCTGGACGCGAAAGGACTTCCCACGTTGAGGAATACTATTGCCACCACGGCTATCCTGGAAGCTGGGCGGCGCAGTCTTGACGAGGGTAGAGAAGTGTCGATTAAGCAGACTGATGGGGTTTGGAGTTTGGCTTAAGGGTTCTATTTGTTTGATCTAGTTCTGGGGTCTGTAACTTGCGGGAAAAAGATATCTCCGGGTAGTTCAAGCTTCTCTTGGTAGGGCATACTCGGGACAGCTGGCTGATCTTCGTCAAAACATCGATACATTGCTCATGTCAGAATGCTAGAGTAATCAAGGATTTACAGTTTAATGACTGAAGATGACGAGCAGTATCCTGGGTTGGTTGTGCAAGTGGTGTACAGTGGTCCCAAGAGGTGGTTGTGGCTCGAAGTCATCCGGCCCTTTCGACCCCATCTGGATGTCAGCAGATGAAGAAAAAAAGAAGATGGAGACAGTGGCTGAAGAGAGAAGATTAGATTCGGCACCGGCACAGAAAGAAGCTGGCGAAACGAAAACATGTGAATGTCAGAATTGATGAAGAGAATTTTGCAAGCCACGAAACCTCAAAAGTCACAAAATAGCAGAGAGCAGAGAGCAGAGAGCAGAGAGCAGAGAGCAGAGAGCAGAGAGCAGAGAGCAGAGGAAACATCGTTTATTCTTCAGGAAAGGACGACCTCCCATCCATCTATCTAAGGCACTATCCGAAGCCGTCTCACAGAAAT
Organism: Podospora australis; assembly: GCA_033296905.1. NCBI lineage: Eukaryota > Fungi > Ascomycota > Sordariomycetes > Sordariales > Podosporaceae > Podospora > Podospora australis. Next base: position 20,824 of record MU864531.1, read on the forward strand.
CTCATCATCGCACACCGAATCTACCCAAATCCCTCCTCCCAAAATGTACCAGGACTCAGAAACCGACATCCTCTGCTGGTCAGACACCAGCTCCACCGTCTCAGCAGTCTCACTCTCGGACGAGTCGGACAATGCTGAACCAATTCAGCCAGCCAACCACCAGCAGCAAAACAACACCAACCAAGAAAAAGATCTCCTTCGTGACGCCTGGCCTTTTATAGTGATTTGTCTCCGCGCCTTGGCTCTCGGCATCATCATCAACGTCCTGTGCTGCTGTCTCGTCGTTTCCATCGCCGTGGGGTTCTGGCTGCAAATCGTCCTCGCCATTGCCATTTTTCTCATCTCCATACTGCTGATCGCAGTCTTTCCCGTTTTGGTCGTCTGGTACTTTCTTGGAGATCCCGACTCGTTTCAGTGGCGTGTTAAAGTCAAAGACATCTTTACGCGTTTTCCGATGCTCGCTCGAGTTGTTCTTGCCATCTCCGAGTTCTGCGCGGGCGGTGCGGGCGGTGCGGGTTTTGAAGATGGCGGCGTTGGTGGCTTTGCGATGCTCTGAGGAACTTGCTCCCGGTGAGAATGATGGGCAAGTTTGGATGGGGTAGGATGGCTTGGAGTGGCTGGCAGGCGGAGTGGGAGTTGCTGTTGTGTCTGGCTTTGGTGGCCAGTCGATATGCATCGGAAGATTAAAACCGTATTCTGTCCACATATGATCCCTTTTTGATGATGATGATGGTGTTTGTGACCGCAAGGTGGGAGTCGGAAGCCGGGATCGGGCTTCGGATGCGGTGGTGGGCAGCATGTAGCCGCAGGACTGGCATGGCTCTGTAAGCCTTCCTGGTCGGGCAAGGATGAAAGCCAAAGACATCTTGTTGCCGTCTTGACTGTTGGCCAATGGCGAAGCATCACGCCGAGCTTTGGAGGCGGACGTGGGAAGCATGTAGCTTGGGGTCTTGTGGGGGGTGCTCATTTTGTTGTCGAAGTTGATTGACTGGTAAATACAGGAGAATAAAAGATTAAACTGGTGTTGGAGAAACCGCGCGAGAGAGAGATGGAAGACTCGGAAGAGAGAGGGAACAGCTCCTGTTCATCGCTTTAAATACTAGAAATCTCCGTGTTCAAAACTCTATAACAAACTTTGTATTTCTCCTATCAAAGTTATCTCTCTGAGATGTTTCCGCCAACGCCACTACTCGGCACCGTGACAGAAACCAGACTCAGTTCGGCTTGTCAAGCATGTGAACAGCCCTGGACAGAGATCAGTGTGCCCTGTCTACAACGGCTTCAATCAGCAAGGAAATGTGGATGTCGTTCCAGGTGACAGTATTTGGGCGACATATAAGCGTTTTACTGTGTATATAGGACCTCGATACCTATCCTGCTTGTTGATCCAGCTTGGTATTGGCCACATATCGTCGGTGTGGGATCATTTGAGGGGACAACCCCAATGGGTCTGTAATATCGAAACCAGTAAATATCTAAACCAACAAAAATAAAAGGATGTGTCCACATAGATAGAAAAGAAGAGACGTTGTATAAGACCAAACTATTTACTCACGTCGTCGCTACATTCCATATTACCGCGATACCTAGACAGGCTAGGCTAAGGATGGACTTGCCTCGTTCATCAGACAAGGTTGCGCAGGTGTACAGGCAGGAAATAGGACTCAGAAAATTGAGGGGTATCACATTGTATTTCTAACATCTTATCAAGCACTTCTTTTTTGTCGTTTAGTACTCCGTCCCCCACTTCGTCTCGAGATCCATCAGCGCACTCAGCAACCCACTGCTTCCCTTCTCCTCAACGACACTCCTCGCGTGCCTCGGCATTTTGCTGAGCACAAAGTCCGACACGGCACTCTTGTCTCGTTGATCTGGTCTACCGATTCCCACGGAAACTCTCGCCCACTTGCCCCTGGGATCAGCTTGCAGTGAGCCGTTGACGCTCTTTATACCGTTGTGGCCCCTGTGACTCGCTTTCCATGCCCGGACCTTGATCGCACCTAATTCCTCCTCCAAGTCGTCGTGAACGAGTACCACACCGAGTTGCTCGGGTGTTAGTGCTTGAGTAGACAGCTCCTCCTTGTATGCCTTTGCTACCCATGGACCTGAGACATTCATGACAGCGGGACTCTGGAGGAGCGAGTACTTGGGGCCGATTGATGCGAGGGCTTGCATTTTACCCCATTTTTCTAGGGAGAAACTTGGTTGTTCCCTTTGGAGAAGGCGCTGAAAGGCTTGTAATACATTATGTCCTGCTGAGTGGAAGGTGTTCTCGTACTGGCCCGGATTGCCGAGACTGATGACGAGGATGCGCCGTATAGACATCTCGGCGGCTGGTTCTGGTGTAGAGGCGGGAGAAGACACTGGCGATAACTGGCGAGAAAGGGCGGGAGAGGATGACTGTGAAGTTGTTGTTGAAGGTGCCTCCGAGGTTGTTGATGGAGTTGTTGGTGTGCCTTCTAGGGGAAACCACTTATTCTCCCTCTCCTTGTGCGCCTGTTTTTTGTTCAGTTTCTTCGCCATTGGAGCGGTGATGAAGTGTCGTAATTTGTATGGAGTTTCAAGAGACAGTTGAATCTGGAGGTTGACTACAGATATAAAGCGTAGATACACTTGAGATACTTCAAATCGTTTCACGAGCGACAGGAGGATGAGAAAAGGAAGATAACCTACAAAATGTGTGCTTGTCTGGTTGGTTTTATGAGAGACTTGACTTCCTCAAAGTATAACCCCAAACTCAGAAACGAGTGACTCAGGCCGATTTGTAAAAGACCGACGAAACAATCGCTTTGTGTGCGTGCCTGTGAGACTTCCGGGAGGCGCAAGGCACAGTATCCAATTGGCTCACCAGCACCTTGATGAGAAGTTTGGGACGGTTGAGGCTTTGGCTGGTTAAGGACGTCTCGATGATGAGTCAGCAAGGCCTCCGTGCCTTTGGACACTTGACAGGAGTTCGGACTATGACCCACACGCCGGTTCGCCAAGAGATTCACAAGAGGCTTTCACGGCTTCTCCCAGTGCCGGGATCGTGGCTTTCGCATTTTCCTCTGACGTCGTTTGTCGTTGGCAGCAACCAAGCAGCAAGCGGGGCAACTGGTGTCAACGGGCAGTTTTTGGCAGAGCAGCACCGCCACAATTGACTTCGTCACCCGTTCGCAAAAGACAGGCACAGCAATCAAAACCACCAGAAAGTGACCCCAGCAAGGATCCTGCGCTCCAACAAACCGCCCTCTCTCTGCTTCTGAACCCAATCGAACCACCGAAATAATCCTGGAGCGCATCTTTTTTTTTCTTCTTTACACTCCGTTTTATTCAGTTTAGTGACAAGGCCATATTCGTAATTGCATTCATTTGCACTGGGTTATCCTCATCCCCTATTCCCAGCAAAATAGATACCCGTACCATCTCCTTGTAAACCAGCCTGCACGAATCGCCGAAAACAAACAGCCCATCATGTCCTGGGCGGGTACGCAACCCCGCGATGCCTTCAGCGCAACCCCCTTTTGCGCTCGTCGACGACCACACAGCATCACTGACACGAGGTCTCTGCGCTTTTTGTAGGATTCAAGAAAAATGTCAACCGCGCAACGACGCAGGTGATGATGAAGACTGGTTCGTCTCAACTCTTCCCAGCCTATCTCCCTGGAAACATGGTTGTCGACAGGGGGGCTTACTATTGCGATAGGTCATGTCGAAAAGACAAATGACCGGGACTACGAAGTCGAAGAGAGGTACGACGGCGACCCTTCATCATGGCCGGAAGCGACACATGAACGGATACACGATGCTAAGACTCACACAGGCGATTCCGAACAATGGAGGCAGCATCGCTGCGGTTACAGAAGGAGGCAAAGGGATACCTTGATTCTCTACGAGGTATGGGGACAAACGACCCTGTGAACAGCGATATAACGCCAAAATGGGAATACTAACAATCGTTTTCCGGGATAAAAGCGATGACGGCCTCTCAGATGCGAATTGCCGAGACGATCGATGCGTTCTACGGCGAGGCCGGCGCTAAGGACGGCGTGAGCAGGAGTTACAAGCAAGCGGTAGAAGACCTCGACGCCGAAACGATCAAAGCCCTCGACGGGCCATACCGAACGACCGTGCTCGACCCCATCTCGAGGTTTTGCGCATACTTCCCCGATGTCAACGAGTGTACGTGCTCCCCCTTTTTACGAGACCCCAAGCAGTAGGCAGGTATAGATTCTGACTTTGGATAAAAAGGCATCAAAAAACGCAGCCACAAACTCCTGGACTACGACGCCCTTCGCGCCAAGGTCAAGAAGCTCGTCGAGAAGCCCGACAAGGACGTGACCAAGCTTCCGCGATCCGAAAAGGAAATGGAGATGGCCAAGGCAGCCTACGAGCAACTCAACGAACAATTGTGCACCGAGCTACCACAACTCATCGACCTCCGTGTCCCATACCTCGACCCATCCTTCGAAGCTCTTGTCAAGATTCAACTGCGCTTCTGCGCAGAAGCCTACAGCAGAATGGCGCAAGTACAGCAATACCTCGACGCTGACACCCGAGACCAATATGCCGAAGGCCACCTAGATAGCCGAGTCGAACAGGTGCTTCAGGAGATAAGAGAACTGAGCATCAGCGGGACGGTCTAAAGGTGCTTTTGTGTCAATTTGTTCTTGTTCGAAAGTAGTAACTTCGTGGGGTGGCTGAGAAAGAGAACCACACAAAGGGGTAATCCTCGAAGTTTTTTTTTACGGCGTTGTAATGGGGGTATTTGGAAAGGAATGTTCAGGAAGCAGTGGAAATCGAACCCACACGCACACAAGCAAAACATGCGCTTATTGTTATCAATCGCCTCTTGATATTCAGCTTGTAAATGCCCCCCCTAGCGTGTACCGATATGCTATCAAGGCGGCAGATTGAAGTTCGTCGTTTGTTAATAAACCAGTCACCGAGATATATGAGTTGGCAGACAGGAGTAGGTAGATGGATCTAGAGCAAGTCAATGTGGATGATTTCTGCTTCTTATCGGCAAACCGTCCAAATGTTTAGCCCCTTGTGCACCTTTTACTCTCGCTCCTTCCGTTGGAGGGTAGGTATATATACCACCTTTCCTGCCTTCCAAACAACAACTGGTCCTATGGTCCAGCCAGCGGTCTGAGGAGGAGGGGGTGCTCGAGAGCCCTGCTGGGGAATTCCGAGAGGCGGCGGGGGGTTCGATAGGCATTGATGGTCTTATATGAAGTCGTCAAGTGTCATGTGTCTTCTCAGTGGCGGTCTTGGGTGGGAGGCTGCACGTTTGAACTTGTTGCTAGGTACGACTGGGAGGGGGGGGGCTTGTTTGTTTCCGAAGAGCGTTGTCTTTTGTTTATTATCTTGATATTTCATGTTGGGAGTCTGAACTTATGCGCTGTGGTAATTTGGTCCTTAAGATGGAATTCCCTTTACTTTCAATCACCCGCTTTTGCATGTAGATATTGGATCTATTAGGTGCTTTCTGGATCACTTGGGGTTTCCAGGACCTGGCTCAGGGGCAGGAATACATCTACTTGCCAATCGCCCTGTAATCTAAGGCTCCATGCTACTATGAATCCTTACGCAGGTAGGTATCCGGATGCTTTCGTATCTGATCTTGACCCCCTTTTTGCATGGCAATGTTTGGAACCAGAACCTGGTGGGGGGCTAGGCTAGTCTCAGGAACTACGTAGCAGTCGTTGGGATGTGACTCTAGTTTTCGGATCATACTCTGAGTTGGAGTGATGCATTTCAAGAGGAGACAGATTTGACGGGCGGGAATACGAAATACATACACACAAGACAAACCCATCAGCTGGCTCAAGTTCCGTATCCCCGGACATGGAACCCCGAGCCAAGACCCGTTCCGGGATGATGACGACGGGGGTTGAGAAGACCAGGGGAGTGGGATCGATCGATGCCTGGAGAAAAGACTGAAACGGTGTCCACCTTGTCCACTTTGGGGTTGGGACGACACTGTGTTGTAAGATCGACCGAAGCGAAATGGGAGGACGGGAATGTATTCGACGCTAAGATCGATCAGACCAACGATGATATGGGAATGTTGATGAAAAAAGGGATTTTCCCCAATCGTCGATTGGTGATTACAGTATGGTGTTATTTCTGGTTAGCCTGATCGACTGGCTGGCTCGACATGTCCTCCTGGACGCCTGACATCATCACCGACTCACCGAGAAAGTCGAGCGATAAAGCAGTTGATCTTCAGCAGGTCAATTGGTTTTCGGTGCTCTGAAGTCCAGACACACCGCGGTGGGAGCACAAGGCTATGGGAGAGCCAATGGAAAAACGATTGGAGCCCATTGATTCAAGATGAGGCTGAAACAAAGACAGAAAAAAGACCATGGACGACACAGGATCTGGGAAAGGGTCTTGGCAGCGTTGTTGTTTCGGAAGAGGCGCCGACCAGGGTCATCTCTGGCCGGCGGCTCGTCGGATCTCTCCGGCATGGAGATCCAGTAAAAAGCGTCCAAAAACACCATTAAAGATAAATCAGTAGAGGTACACGAAGAGGAGAGTTCGTCTCGAACTTTGATATCGAGAACATGTTCGTCCCCGCCTTGTAGATTATCCGCACACCACAAACCCGAAAAGGTCGGGCCGACTATCCAGACTCGGCTCGAAGCTATAAGATAGATAGGTATCGGTAAAATGCATCTCTTTGATGGGAGGTGGTCGCTTGAGAAGGCAAAACTGCTTCCAACTTCCGGGGCCAGACTGGGTTGATGCGGGGAGACAAATGCAGTAAAGGAAGGGGGAAAAGGCTGCATTGTCTGTCGAAAAAAGCACATGGTTGGGTTGCACAGGAGCGCTACTATCAAGATTGCGTCGGAGTCCGCTCCCGATGGATGACACGGGGCGCGTTCATCACCACCCAACACCACGGACAGCCATCTCGTATTCTTCTGTTCGTCCGGTTTCTTGTTGAGCTGCAATCCACTCGCTGAGACGGTCCAGACACAACGCGGAATGCGCGCGCGTGCCAGCCCTTCTCGCCGAGTAAAAAATAATAATAATGAAAATCCGAGCAGTTGCTGCGCCTCGAAATGATGGAGTGGTATTCGGACGCCCAGCAAAGGGGAAACCCTGTCAAACCCGCAGATGTCCAGAACACAGGTGACAGGCTCTCCATTGTCCAAACATTCCACAATTGTTGCTGTGGTCAGGGGAATGGGCCATCGCCTGGCCAAACAAACGTCCCGTTGTGTGTTTCGATCAGGCGCATCGGAACGCTTGGGAGACAGCGTTTTGTGCGAATACGGGTAGATCTGACAAGACATGTCTATGCAATTGTTGGGCGGCTTTTTCACCATCCAACGAAAAGAGAGGAGAGACAAAAAGGGGGGAAAGAAAAGAAGGACGAGTCAATCGCGCGTCTAGAGCTACCGGTACTTTCTTTCATCATGGAGACAGCTCCAAAAATGGAAACATCAGTACGTTCTAACAAAGCGCCGCTTGAGCACCACCTCCATCATCATCAAGCCTGAGAATGACGGAGAGATTTTTGAAAACGAGGAGGAGATGGAGAGAGACACTAAAAATGCTCGGTATCTCAATTCGCATGGATAATGGGCACCTTCCTCAATTGACCCGGAAACACACATGCAGCCGCTCTGATAAATTTCCCTCTTGCAGCTTCCACTTTCATCCGATATTGAAGGCGTCAACAAGTCCCAACAACTGAATCCATGCCGTGCTTGTTATCGGGCTCTTTCTGCTTTCTTTGCTGGGCAACCAGCAGGTTGGGAGGGGCGCGTCGACTTCAGCCGTTAACAGACACGTACCCCAGGAACGGGCATCCCCTGTTAAGACATACCCAGCGGCTGGCATTGAGGTTTTAAGGTCTGGACCCCTGCAGTTGCAGGTTTTAGCGCTCTGCAACCACAACTCTGACCGCTGGAAAGCCAGTGGTCCGGCCGTGTACCGCTTGGATTTGACGGACCCCTGTTCCTAGCGATAAGCACCAGGATTGGATCAATTCACCCGTTTTGACGAGTTTCGCAACAGCTGGACACAGAGTGGACTGGAGTCCTGGACATGAGGACAAAAAAAGGTACAAGCAGTGGAATCGACGGTAGGGTACGGAAGTACTTTTTAGATACAGGAGGTTGCCACCACGTCACCTTTGGCGTTGAAGTACATATCTGTTCGGGTCTCTCCTTCTGATCTGGAATTGGTTTCTTCTCCTCCTCATTTTCTTATCCGTCGAAGCAGTGCTTCCAATATCAAACAATCCCTGTCTGCTTGTATTTCTGTTGTCGGTTGACCCGTCATTGTAACCATTGAGGAACGCTGAGGAACGTCACTTATTACGGATACCAGCTATAACACACACACCAACCACCACAACAAATTTGAGAGGTTGGAAAGAGCCGAACCTACTCGATTGGCAACACACACGCCGAACACACAATAAGGAAGCTCAGCTGCCACTGTCTATTGTCCGTGTTTTTAACACATATATCCACTCACTTTTTGTTGTTTCGTCTTTCTTCTTTCCTCCCACTGAACCTCCTCCACTACACCGTCGAGTACACTTCAACCTGAGAATTCCCTATCATCACCAACTCACACCACCGCTCACGATGAATATCACCAAAAAGTTCGACCGCGCCTTCCAATGGGCCGGCGAAAAGATGGGCAGCGAAGCAAAGACAACCATGACGGACGACTTCAAGCAGCTTGAAACCGAAATGGCTATCCGCTTCGAGGGTAAGCCTCTCCTAACCGACGTCATATCACCAACCCAACCTTGCTAATTTTTGCTGCGCGTAGGCATGGAACGTCTTCAACGATCAATGAACCAATATGTAAAATGGATTAGCCGTCGTGTCGAGCCTGCCGAAGACAGAGAAAAGGGCCTTCCAGCCGCCTTTCTAGGCCGCACCATGGTCAACCATGGAGAGGAGTTCTCGGCTGACTCTGACTTTGGTAACTGCCTGATTACGATGGGCCGCGCCAACGAGAGAGTGTCTGCGATCCAGGAGGCATATGCCAACGAAGCCACCACTACTTGGTTGGAGTCGTTGGAGAGGTCGCTCGCAATGATGAAGGATTATCAGGTGTGTACTTCCTGTCGGAAAACCGTGCAAGAAAATTGTGGCTGATCCGCAACTCCCAGACTGCTCGCAAGAAGCTCGAGAACCGCCGTCTGGCCTACGACGCAAGCATCTCCAAAGGCCAGAAAGCCAAGCGCGATGACTTCCGACTCGACGAGGAGCTCCGTGCCGCGAAAGCCAAGTACGAGGAGACGTCGGAGGACGTTCAGCGCCGCATGCAAGACATTCGTGACGCCGAAGCCGAAAGCGTCCGGGATCTTACGCAATTCTTGGATGCCGAACTCGACTACCATGAGAGATGCGCGGAGGAGCTTCGACGGGTGCGCAAGACCTGGGTCGGCGCACCACCTCCCGGAGGGATGAGTGGTTACGGAGCCGTCGAGCGCCGCCCAACCACTCGCAGCAGATCCAACACCGCCCAGAGCCACATGGAGCGTCTCTCCCGCACCAACACGAACCCTCGCAGCATTCACGAGTCGGAAAATGAATCAACTGCGCCTCCTGTTAGGATGCCCATCCGTGCCGGCCGCATCGGACTCTCAGTACAACCGCCGAACCAGCAGGTCGACGGTCCTGCTCGGCCGACCATCAGCAAAGCTAGCACATTTCAAGGTGGAGCGAGCCTGGAGCGGGAACGCATTGGCGGAGGTCGGATATCCGGCTCCAGCACGCCGAGCTCCAACTACGGTGTAAACCAGAACATCCCGAATGTCAGCTCTCTCCGTGGTCAGCTCAGGCCCGTCGGCAGGATCGTAACTAGCAATGACGATGTTTTCAGAGATCGGGATGACGACAATACGAGCGACACTGGAAGCCCAGACTGGGGCAACCGCAGCTCGAGCCCTGCAACCAGCGTCGGCAGCCTCACTCGCACCCCTAGTTATGTTGTCGGGAAGAAGGCCCCGCCGCCGCCCCCGCCGAGCAGATCCAAGAAGCCCGCACCTCCGGTGCCTGCTAGACGCGAGGTCGGCTATTAGGTATATTGAAAGATCTGATGACAGCGGCTTCACAGTTGTGTGTTGGAGGACGGATACGCAGCGGGCGCGACCTTTGGCGCCTCGGGACATTAATGATTCATTGCAAAAAAGAGAACGAGTTATGAACAACTTTAGTGGCACGGATTATCGGCATGCGATTTAGTTGGGATTTGGCGTTTGGTGTTTGCTCTCTTCATCCTGAAGGTATTTGCTGTATTGCGTGGGCCGGATCCGCTGGCTTGTTAGCATACAGTGGTTTGGGCTAAGAACCCCTGAACCTCTATTTAGACCTGTTCCAGTACAGAGTATTGTTAGGATAATCAACATTGATACGAAGTAATTTCCATCGATTGCGCGACCTGCGGTGTCAAGGTAGCGGTGTGTTCGCATACATCGATGTACGTACTCGGTAAGTTGGCGACGTGGCAATGTATCCACAGCTTCTCATCTCAAGATATGGGTCTGTCTTGACCGTACGATGTGACGCGTTCCTGCGGGAAAAAAATATCCAGTCCGTGGAGGTTTGGGGGGTTGTTGTCGTGAGGTTGGGAATCTTGGACAGGGGTAACTGAAGATGCGCCGCAGGGTGGCATTGAACCCCTGCAGCCAAGGCTTCCAGGGCTGCCAGTTTCCCCAAGAATTGGTGCCCCGCATTTGCCCAGCCAGCGCAATTGGCCGCTGACAATGGTAGCTCCAGATCTTCTTGATTCTATCAAGGCAGACAAAGCTTCCAGAAACATTTTACCAACGCAAGCAACAGATCTAGTGAGATCTCAAATCACCTGCATCGACTACGGTACATTACACCAAATCTTGAATTCAGCAGGCACAACCATGGCTACAGAAGATGCCCGCTACCGGGAAACCTCCCAGTACCGGCTGTGGTCCTTCTCCCCGTCGAAGCTCGCCGCCATGCGAGAGACGACAAACGCGGCCGCGCGCGCCAGCATATCAGAGCGACTTCTAGCCAACCCGCCTCCTCCTTCAGCAGCAGCAGCGATTTCTGCACCGACTTCGAGCGCGAATACTCCCGACCCCGAAAATGGCGGCAACAGTACGCCAAATCCCAATGCCCTGCCCGAGTTCTTGACGCCAGCGGATGAGCTACACCTAGTCAGCTTCTACACCTCCGAACTGTTACGCGCAGCAACCGAGGTATTCAATTTTCCGGATCATATCAAGACGACGGCGGCGATATTCTTCAAGCGGTTTTATGTGACAAACAGCATCATGACGTACCCGCCAACCGAGATGATGATAGTAGCTTTATTTTTTGGATGTAAAGCAGAAGGGATGTTTATGGATGTCAGGGAGTGAGTCTTATCTCCTACTTCTTCCCAAGAAGAACTGGAAGGAAAACAGAGCAAGTCTTTACTGACGAGGGATTCTCTTTTTCCTTTAGATTCGTCCAAAGGTTCGGCAAAAAGAACAACGAAGAGATTCTCGCAGGCGAGTTCCTCCTCTGCCAAGGCCTCCGTTTTTCTCTGGACGTAAAACACCCCTTTCGCGCCCTGCGCGGTGCTATTATGAAGCTCGCCTCCTTCGACGACATCGACCGAAAACGCCTCGACGACGCCGAGCAGCGCGCCCGCGAGATCTTGCGATTCGCACCCATTATGACAGATGCCTACTTCCATTATACACCGAGTCAGATTATGATGGCGGCACTTTCTTTGGCCGACCGCGGGCTGGCGGAACGGTTGATTCAGGATACGTTTCATTTTGTCGCACCACCGGAGACTGGGAGTGGTGCGGACACGCCCGACCCAAACGCGCCGGTTCCTGCGGCGCCGTCTGCCGCAAAACAAAAGCCTGGGGAGGACAAGGCTGCCATTATTGGATCGCACCTGCGGGATAAGGTGCTGGGAGCGATTGAGGCGTGCAGGGATATTCTTTCCAAGGAGCTGCCGGAGAGGAGGGATCATTGGACAAATGTTTGTTTTTCCCCTTTTACCCCTATTGTTATCTGCCCAGCAAGTTCCGGGTCACTAATACATGCTATCGTAATTACAGAAGAGCTTCATCAAGACACAAATCTCACCCCTGAGAAAGAAGCTGACAAAATGCCGCGACCCGGACCGCTGGAACCTGGTTGAGTTGCAGCGTGCCCGCCGCGAGCAAGCCATCAAGAAGGGCGGCTCCGAGGATGGCGATCCTGAGGATAGAGGTCTAGCTGACGGGGCCGTCTTTGGAGAGCCTCTGGGCCAGCCCCTTAAGAAGAGGAAAGTTGAGGTGAAAAAGGAGGAAGATCCTTTCGGGGGGGCTCTCTGAGAACTACGTCATGCAGTGTTATTGCTTTTACCGACTTTTGGGGAAATAGCGGGCGTTTGTTGGAGTTCGAAATGGAAGACAAAAGGCCATGGCGTTCACTTGGTTCTGGGGTGATCACACCAGGGGGTTACAAGAGAGCATATTACAAAAGGTATCGCAGTGGTACGTACACATACCCGGAAGGTGGATAAACATAAGTTTAGGAATTTCACCGTAGAGACACGTCGAGCACAAAAAACGGTGCTTGTTCTCGACTCAACACTCCAAGATGCACGCCTTTCTACATTCAGAATGCTTTTTGTACGCATCTACCACTCTAATAGCACGTATCCCTACCAGGTAGTTCGTCCTTGATGTATCCGGATGTTTTCAACATACAGATAGCACTTTCGAAGGCGTGGAAGACCGGTTGCCAAGCGGTTGATGGGAGTGATCAAGCATTTAGCTGTCAGTATCGGCTCAACAGCCTTGGAATCATCACACCGAAGTAAGTCCTCACAAAGAGAGGGAAACAGCAAGTGCAAAAAACTAAACGAGTGTGTATAGCCAATCCAGACATCTCCAACATCTCTCGCTAATCACCCCACCAAAAGTAAATTCAAAGTAAAAGTCCTTAAAAGAGCGAGCGTAAGAAAAGAAACCCACCCATCCATCCATCCCCCTCCCCTATCCCCGTATCACCCCCTGTAAAAGGAGTGAGTCTATTTAACCTTGTAGCTCCGAATCACCCTCGGGGGAGTCAACTTGTGATCGCCCCCGCCATTGCGATAGCTCAGGCCCTGGCACCCCTTGTTGACGTACAGCTCGAATGTGGAAGGGTCGGGGTACCAGTCTGTTTTGGGGGAAAACTTGGCCTGCTTGACCTTGAGGGCGGGGGTGAAGGCGATGTTTTTGCAGCCCGAGTCTTGGGTTCCGTGGGTCGTGACTTTGCGGCCGTCAGACGCAAAAAGCTCGAGTTTCCACGCCGAGGCGGTGGTGAGGAAGGAGAGGAGGAGGGTGGTTGGTTTCATTTTTTTTTCCTTTGGGAAGAACTTTTCGTTTTGTTGGTGTGGATGGAAGGGGGGTCTTGGATGGGGTGTTAGTGCTCTGGAGGAGGTATCAGGGGAGAGAACAGGGTAAGGGAGAAAGGGGGAGGAGTTACTGACTTTTTTGGGGTTGAAGTGGGCTGTGAAGCTGAGGGTTCAGTTTAGTCGTGAAGGTCTCAGGGGTTATTTGGGAGTGGATGTCGAAGCTTTGTTCCTGATGCTGACGATCTTCTGTTTCTCATCCAAAGCGGATATCCAGGAGTCTTATATACACATTTTCTCTTCCTCAACAGAGCACTATCTCCTCTTCTCTCATCTACAGCAACTGCATCTTACCTACTCCATACCCTCTCAGGTTATCCACTCCCCGTTCAACCTCAACACAGAAGCATAATCGTCCCGATCTATCACCTCAAAAATAGAGACAGCAAAGTCAGCCGGCAACATCTCGACCACACTGTAAATGTCGTCGGTGACCACGAATAGTCAAGTCTGTTTGCCCATCAAACACGGACAGATTCGATTCAAATGGTGTGCTGCCACCTTCTCGTAGTTTGCCTCTTACTACCACCAATCGCATTCATGATGCCCGACCCGATCTCAAAGCTAAGAGCTAAGAGATCTCGTGTAACACCTCCAAAATCCGGGGAAATAAGAAAGGGGTAAGCTGCCAGGGTCCAGGCACAATTGTCGAAAACCCCCCCAAAAATAAACAAGTAATAAACATGTTTTGCGCCGCGAACCAGACATTCAAGCTGAACAAAAAGCCTGCTTGATGGGGCTGTGTTGGCCAGACCAGACCTCCCCAAAAGTCGGCTTGATTATCGTCCATCAGCGACAGTCCACCTCACCTTACCTTAACGCACACAGATGAAAAGCTGACACTCAGCAAACAACGAACACATGAACAACTAAAATGGTTTCTCTGGACAAATAAAATGCTGGGTCCAAAAATAGGTCGGTAAAAATAATAGCTTGTCTGGGGGTAAACTAAGGATTAGTTCATGTATATAAAATGCCTATCAATAAGCGACTTAAGGATTCTCAATACGCTGGTTCAATACTAGATAGCTGAGATACCAAGACATGATGAAGAAAAATAACAAAAGTTCCGACTTCCGAGTCGCTGAACCCGAACCCCTTGCGCCCAAGCTAACCAAGAGGCAACGACAGCAAACCTGAGGCTTACACAACGTCTACACAGCTTCATCTTCCACATCTATCGGCACCTGGCTGGCGTCTGCCTTGGCCAGCAGGTAGCCGCTGGGCAAGCCCAACAGCCTTCCTTTTCTTCCAGAGCCGTGGCCAGGACTTCTTCCTGTTCCACACCTCATTACAATCTTCTTCCGCCCAGTTGTCTGTCCCGAAAACATCCCTCTGGCGTCTGACCCCCGCAAAAAGTCGATCAACACAACTAAAAAAAACCCAGTAAACCTCAGTTCCGTCAGTTGACTCTGTATGCCTTGTGTTTCCCTCAAACGCCCATGAACTCCTACCTACCACCTAACCAAGTTTGGGCTCTGCAGTGTGGCCACGAAAGACACCGAGGCTATTCCGAAGATCCTCGGCTAGCTTTCCCGGTATCTCACCCCTATTACCCCAGGTCATTACTGTTTCCAGAATGAGTGAGTTCTTCAGCTCAAAGTGCTTCCGAGCGATGTCGCCCCAAATCGAGGTGAGCATCTTGTCTGTTGTCAACCATGGAAGTATTGCGGCCGTGACAGTCTCTGACCTTATGTTGTTGTTGTACAGCTCTGCTTGTGCGTTGTTGACCCGATGCTCGAATCCAGGCTCGTTGTAATAAGGCTTATCAATAAGAATCATCGCTACATCACATACACAAAGTGCATCAGTACCCTGTGACTTTTCCTTCAAGATCTTCCAGTATTACGGGGGTATACACGTAACCAGAGAAGAAGAAAAAGATCTCCTTACATTGTATTGACACCAGAACCTGCAAGATGGTCGAGGTCGCCGGATCCCACGACGACTTGTCCCAGGTCCCCAGCAATGAGAGACACACTGTCATTTGTGGAAAAGAAAGGACGAATCAGCATCGTGGGCACATCATATGACGAACAAGGGGTCAATGGGGTGAGTGAGTCAAGTTACCTTTCCCGTTTTCGTAAAGGTTCGGGTTGAACCGTACACGACCCCCATTGGTGGTCTTGAACTGCACCTTTGGCGGATGGCTAGGAAAGTCAGCATGGCAGAGCATGTCGAACTCAAAGATTCCATGTTCGTAAGGCGTATTGCTAGGCCCAATGATGATAAACTTTAGCATGTCGGGCCGGCCTTCGGCGTAGCGAACGTAAATTCCATCGGGAAGGTCAGTATGAAGCGATGTGATTTGCGCAAAGAGCTTCCTCATCGAACCCGTTTTGGAACCTGACGTCTTTGCTGCCGTGGCGCTAAAGTCACGGTAGTAGTCAAGGTTAAAAACCTCTGCGGCTACTTCGGAGGCGCGCTGTTCCTTGTGGAACTCTGCCATCTCGGTCAAGGCGGTCCGTACTGTAGAAGCCAACTCGGCCTCCTTACCCTTAGCGCTTCGAGAACGCGTGATCACATTCGGGGCTGGGGACATGCTTGTACCGGACGAGGTGTCTTTGGGTGGAGGTTTCACAACAGAGTCGAGATAGCTGCCCATTTGATCTCGGTAGACCTGAAGGCCTCGACTCAACTCACATATTTGTTTTGCAAGCCGTGTCTCGGAACCGGCCTGTTGAGTTGCGTCTAGTCCTAGCTTGGAAGTTCCCGAGATGAAGACTTGACAGCGGAGGGCTGCCTGCTCCAAAACTGCACAAGCTGACTGCCCGGTCTCGTATCCCTCAACCCTTTTCTTTTCACTACCATCCTTAGACAAGGTGAACTCATGAAGCTGCTCTGACTTTGGAAAGAACACTTGGTCGCAGAAAAGAACAGGGTTGAGATCCCAGTGGTTCGCAATTGTTGTCAGGAACTGAAGGGCGCCACTGATCACATCAGCCGATGTATCCATCTCCTGTATGGTAATGCTGCGCGTAATCTGGATTGCAAGATCCAGCATCCTGCTTCTCATCAATAACACGGCTAGTCCGGGGTGAGGACTGTGATCAAACACATCCGGCTTCTCTCTATTCGGATCTGGAAGAACACAGCTAAGGGCGAAGAAGTATCGAGATGCTTCATGGATAGCGGACTGGGTCGTAAGACCACCTAGAGAGCTTGTTTTGTTCATCTTGCAGTGGTCACCGTAGCCCGTACCTTTGGAGAAGGCAGACGCCGAATTGGACGTCACCATTGCTGGAACTTCATCGAAGAGAAACTGTCCCATCATTGCTGGCCAAGGGGGAGGTTGAAGAGCAGCATAGCTCTGAGTTGACGTGCCCGATCCTGAGTTGGGGAGGTCGGGAAATTTAGGTGGAGGCACAGGTGCGGCTGTCTTTTTCGATTTAGTCGGCTTGACAGGACGGGGAACCAGCCCCGACGGTTGAAACCCGCAGAGAAGGGAGAAAGCAAGGAACAGCCGCCCTTGATCGCAGCACCAGGTTATCTTGCACCCCTTCTTCTCGCCGACAGTAAACACGGGTCCCAGCTTGGGCTTCTTAGAATCACCGTGGACCTTACCGCAAATGCAGTTCCACACCTCACAGTTACCGCAACGCAACAAAGGGTGTAGGTATCCTGGATCTGTCAGCCTTGACACTTGTGAATCATCGCATCCTCGGCTGCTCTTACCGTCTTCCAGTCGCTTTCTTATCTCGGCAATTAAGCCATCAGCCTTCACGGGGATGATATGTTCCTTGCAAATATAATTACCACAAGGAAACGCATTGAGGTCTTTTCTCCAACGTTCAAGTTCGGAGACATCGTTTATGTTCCGAGGTGCGTCTGGGTTGTGACACCCCATGGCTAATGAACGGTCCGATATCGGGTCACGTAGTTCATCCTCGAAGTCTTGTTGGAGCGCCAACGCCATTGCTTCGTCACTATCGATCTGTTCCTGTCTATGCTTGGCAACTATAACCGCAGCCGATGCGTCTTCGAGAGTCAAGTCAATCGGATTCTTCGCGTTCGAGCCAGGTAGATCGTGGACTTTCTCCGAAAGATCTGTAGCTTCATTAGTTCAGAGAGGGCTATCGTCGGATATTGAAGAAAGAAAAAAAAAAGAAAAAACCCGTGAGAGCCATGTGATGTGGACTTGGGAGAACCGACAGCATGGGGGTAAATCATGCTGGCTAGGTACCTTGAGAAACAGGCGTGCTCGGGAGGCTGGATTTGCGCCAACGTTTGGGCCAGATTCTACAAAACAACATCAAGACCAACTGTGATATTGTGATGATTCTCTGGTAGAACGACGGATGGAAGCTGACAAACAAGCTAAACAGCGGTTCCGACAATCGCTTGACAGCCCAAATCATCATGGGAAAATGGGGGGGAGGGCAAAAGATGTTGGGTGCCGAAATTCTGCAAAAGCCAGCAAGCCACAAACTCACCGATTGGGTTATCTGAAGAGCCGAGGCCGGATGGACCACCGGTGTCTTCGTAGCGATAATTAGACATGCTCTCTGACGCTGACGTTGATGGCGGCGTCGGGCTCTGGATAGGGTTCGAGTGGATCGGGATTGCTGCTAACAAGTTAGTATGGAGCTTGAGACAGCTGACATGTAAGTTGGTAAAAACCGACCCTTGGATTTATCGCCAGGCTTGCTTTTCGTCGTCTTCCTCGGCTGCTTCTGATGTTTTGTAGGCTCGTTATCCTCAGATATACGTCGCTTCGATGGCCGGAGGATTCCCTGCATCTTCTGCATGCCTTTTTCCAGTTTATTCCTGAAGGGTGACATGGTTGAAGGCGCGCAGCCGGAGTTCAGTGTATGGTGGCTTTCGGAATGGTCCGGAAGCTTCGTGGTGTCAGCTTTGGGCAGACGTCCATCTGGAAATGAAGAAAGTACCGTGTTTCTGATTAAAGATGCTTCTACCTGAGACTTCCAGATAGCACACTTGCGTCTTTATGTCGACATAGAGGAGAGTTGGTGCGGGGATCTTTTCGACTAAACACCACAAACAAAACCCTCCACACCTTGACAATGCCACTGGTATGTGTCAATTGATCTGTGAGAACGAATGGTTAATGAAACTTCGATGCGCCCACCTATTTTCCAATATGCCTATACTGTTTATTCCAACGCGTGAAAGGCCGAGTTGGCGGGCGATTAGTGGCAACAATCACGCCCTTAGAACGTCGAGATCGCCTTGTTCGTAAATAACATAGATGACTATGCTTTGTTGCCCAGGATCGAGACAAAAGAAATGAAACCCAACAGCAGGGGGACATAAACTTACAACGAAAGAAGCACCGCTTATTGTTATTGATGGTATTCAGTCGATTATGAAACTTCGAGAACCTCCACCGTTTTGCAGCGCAGCGGGGCGTATATGAGATATCGACTCAAAGCAGTGTGCTCCCACTGTTTCAGTTTGAGGGCGTTATCCGTCCCAGCGACCACACCCGATATTCTCTCAACGGGGGACGTAATCGGCTCAAGTATATCAATGTCAGGCAAGCACTCTAGCCGAACACCCAATGCGCAGCGACAGACAGCCTGAAGATGGTGTGAAGATCGAGCGGGACATGCATTCACTGCTCTCGGAGGAAAAGATATAAAAAAAATAGAAATAAACGTGATGCTATCTTACTGGTTCAAGGTAGCCTCCGAGCTGGTATACCGCGTGAGTCAATAAGACTGAGGTTCCATGGGTCAGGGTGAGGTTGGCAGCACTGACTGACTGTTGGACGGTGGATGCGGGGATGAAATTCAGATCGGGTGCACGATAGTAGTTTGCCTGGTTTTCTGCTTGAATGTCGAGCTCATCGGCTGGTCGTGTCGAAACTCCTGTTCTCTTAGGTATCCAGTGAGGTGGCCGTTGAGCAAAGCGGGAACCCACTTGTGGAAATGGGTGGAAGTGCCCTGGTTGAGTTCGAATTGCAAATGATGTGAGAATGGATGCAGTGCCTCAACCTGCTCAATTCATCGAATGGTACTCAGTGGGCGGCGGTGTCTGCCTGCAGCCTGCAGGGAGCCCCGTCTGACAGCTGTTCAATGCTGGGTCGGGTGCACGTGGTGTGGCTTGCTGCATGCCGGATTTCGGACAAATCGAAAGCTGCCTATCTGCCTCATCACAAGGAATACCTCATTGATTCGGTGTCAAAAAAGAGAAGAGGAATTCGACGAGTTTTGGACTGCTGGCCTTTCTTGGTGACCGAAGCGACACATGGTAAGGTTCTAGTTTTGAGGACCAGCTGCTTCTCTCTAACAACTCAAGTGAAGTCCCGGTTGTGAATTTCGCTAACATAAAACTTCTTGTAGTCGACTGGAGTTTCGCCTCATTGATTACTCAATTTGGGAAATGGTTGTATACTGCAGACTGTATGACGTCCATTGGTTGTAACTTGAGTACGTGATGAATGTCTGCCACCGCATGCAAGGACGAGTGGCTGTCTCGAAACAGTCACTTGATAATTTCATTGCTTCCCCGTCGATGAGTAACACCTTGCCTTCAAAATGGCTGAGTATTCAACCTAGGTGGTTAGTGTGTACAAAAGCGAATAACGTTATGTCTTTGGTAATTCTCGAGGCATCTTTTCCCGATACCTCAGTTATCAAGTACCTAGAGTGGCAGTGTGCGGGGGCTTTGATTGTAGCTTAGGCTCACAGAGCCTTCTACCTCAGTCTGTCCTCGCTTGCCAAAGTGCTAAATTGATGGAGATGTCATCATCCCATGCATCTCAGCTATTGTGAGAAATGGGCTTGCTTTAAGATGTGTTGTTTTGCCTGTCGCTGAAAGCAAATCATACGAGTATCAGGGCGACTGATCTTAACTGAGCTCAGGACATAAAGTTCCAAGTTGAAAAGCCGAAATGGAGAAGATGGGCGGGAGGAATGAGGTGTCAAAGGCACTTGCCTTCCTAACCGTTTGGATCAGATGAAGATGGCATGATCCTAAGAAAAGCCAGGGAACTCACTATCCTGCATTCTAAGCTGAGGTAGCCTCCATTTCTCCCTGAGTGTTTTTGATTCTGACTTTATCTGCAATATCAATCAATCACTCCATCTGTTACAGGCTGGCTCTCAATATTGTCTTCATTTTGTATCTTTCATTTCACTGTTTCCGGTTGCCTTGCTGCTACTCTCTTGTATTGAATTGCCTGCCGATTGGCGCAGGATATCCTTGCTGCAGACGCAACCACAATGAAGCTGCTTTCAGCTATCACGCCGTCAATTCTTGCTACCAGCACAGACTCTTCACACGATCGACTGGTCTGGAAGATACCGGAGAAGACCATCTCAGGTGGCTGCATTTCGGGATGGTGCAACAAGACTGGTGTCCTTCTATGGCGCAGCGATGAGCAGCATCTTGATCTCGACGCATTAGCACCTCACCGCCGTTTGGGTCTCACCCGCCGCGACAGTATTGCAAATGCCGTTTTGATGAACAACTCCACCGGTGTTGACGTTTGGGGACCCTGGTTTGATGGTGTACAACTTCTCTAGAACCCGAAGTGCAGTTCCCTCGACGCCGCAGCAGCGAAGCGGAAAAACATGGCTATTGTCGGCGCCGGAATGGCTGGATTGATGACATATCTCTGCCTGACGCAACAGGGACTTTCAAACGTCAATATCATCGAGGCTGGTGACCGTCTTGGCGGTCGTGTACACACGGTCTACCTCAGCGGCGGGCCATTTGACTACAGCTATCAAGAGATGGGACCGATGCGAGTTCCAATTACACTCACAGTGGCTAATCAGACATACAAGATGTCAGACCACGAGCTCGTGTTTCAACTTGTCGACGAACTGAATCGAATCAACAATGATTCCAAAGACCTCAACCTCGACTTTATCACATGGCACGAGTCTGGAGCCGGGCGACTCCCGCACGGCGGTGGATCGTTGCGTGTTGGCGAGCTCCTGTCACCCCAAGGACCGGTCAAACAGAGCGACTCCAGAACAGGGAATGAAAGGCCGAGCCTATCGGTGGAACAACTCTTTGACAGAGTTAACAAGTGTCATACGGGACCCAGTCTTTAGGCTTGGCAGTGGTCAGCCGGCGATATCGTGGAAGGACCACAGCTACCAGAATACTAAGGCGAACCAACTCTTGGCGGTTAGGTGTATCTGGATATATAATTAGTCCTGTATATAGATTAAGCATTCTGGGATATGCATAGCTGTGACGAATCCCGTAACCCAGACTTTCTCTGATAAGGGATCTCTTGAAGGTATGCTAGGTAAGGTGACTCGGTGCAGCCAAAGGGTGCACGAC
>MU864532.1:0-42346 GCA_033296905.1 Podospora australis
GTCTCGATGGCCTTCCTGATCTCTGCCACCTGGACTTTACTCTTCTCGCTTTCCTCGGCCCTGGATGTGTCGATAGTACAGAACAGGGTATCTGTGCTCGCTGTGCTCGGCAGGTCGCTGTGTTCGCTGTGCTCGCTGTGCTCGCTACACACGGGCCGCCCCGCGGTCCGTGTGTAGGGAGGATTACGCCCAGGGCGTAACAGCCTGCGTGCCTGCAGAACCTAAGACCAGTCCTCCTAAGGTGGGGTGTAGCCTGTGCTCACAGCCCACCAAAGATCTATCTAATCTATGATAAGATAAGGAATATGACGTGGGTTCCGTCACAGTCCGCCCTGGTATTCCGTTAGCTATGATCCCTCCACGATATGACTGGCTGGCCGTTGCCAAGCCTGAAGACTGGGTCCCGTGTGACAGCAACAGCACCGCACAGTTTGCTATCCAACTGTCCAGTACAGGCTGGGCAGACGAAGGCGAAGGTCCCACCAGATCGTCCCAATGATTGAGGAACCTTGATTTCTTAAATACAAGCGGTTTATTGTCCCTTATCCGGTTGATGTTGCTTTGAATGCTGTTCTCTTTCGCCGCGGGCCACTGCATCTGCCGTAGATACATATCGAGTAATTTGTCTGCCACAGCCGGGGTCAGCATGATACAGTCAGCCAGCCACAGACAAAGCCTTTCAACAAGGGCACTAGGTAGACCTCAGTACCATAAGACAACAATCTACTTTCCAACTCTGCCAAAACAGCCTTCCGGTCTTGGTTTCTATCTTCCCGCCTCGTCCGGAGTGAGTAGTCATTCAACTCACTGGCGTCGAGCTCGTTCAGCCGATCTTCAAGCTCGACGATCTCGTCTTGCATGTGCAAAAGCAACCTCACGTGTACCTGGCCAAACCGTCTGAACACGGGAAACTCCCGGTCGCTGTTGAGAAAGGCTGCTAGACGGGGGTAGGCGTTCCGGAAGCTCTCCACTTGACCCCAGTGTCAGCACTGGCATGTAGGTAGTGAGAATGGCCCGAAGGGTGGTCGGTTTGCCTGTTCTGCCAATGATGGTTGCGGATCTTTTACAATAGTCAGCCAGTCACTTGTACTGGCACCCAACAGGCATTGGGAATCTTACGAGGGACTCCTCGGCGGAAAGACATCGCGACGATAAGTTGGGCATATCAGATGCATGCAACTTGGAATTTCGAACTCCATGTTCTGTGTTCAGTCAGAACAAGTGCATTCCCCCCCATCCAAGGTATCACTAGCTCAAATTCAATCAAAATCCAAACTGAAAATGTGGGCTATGCAAAGGATCTGAACCTGGTCAAGCAACAAAAAGTGGAAACAATACTGCTTTTGGGTGGTCTCCCTGCAGTCTGGTGCGAACCGCCAAGCCCGTGCCCTAAAGGCAACCAACCATGGACTTCCTGTTAATGCCCAAATCTTTTATCTCCGTACCTTATCTATCCCGTATACTCAACCAGATCGTCCTCGTCAACAGGCGAAGCCAGTTCCTTTCCGCCAGCGTCTTCCAACGTGTATCTTCTGTCGGATAAAATACTCTTGACGGTGTACGGCCTGGCCGGGGAGGCCTGGCCTGGAACGACCACATACAACTTCTCGTCTATTTGCCACACAGGGGCGCTCGCAAACTAGAAAAATTTGAATATCGCTCGGCTCAATATCAGCTATTGATGACAACAGGGGGTAATTATCTTACGCTAGAAGAGCCACCAGAAGGCAAGACCCTGGACCGGAGCTTGTCGCTTGGTGGGTTAATGTTGAAGTCCTCCTGAGTTGAGCACGTAAGTCTAGTATACTCGGTCAAACGTTTCGACTTAATTATTGGATATTAACACACATAGTCTGCTTCTTCACTCGACGTATCGTCTGCAGTATCGTCTTTTCCACCTCTCGTGGTAACGGCCTCAGCAGCCATGTTGAAAAAGATCCCCGGGCGTCTACCGCGGGCTCCCGACCAAGTCGCATTGACGGGCTGTAGCACTTGACTTCAAAGGTTAAAGGTCTGAATGCGATGATGCTCGCGTGCTCCGAAGCTGTTTCTAGGGGGGATATCTCTTCCTCATTTCCCCAAGTATCGCGCCAACTCTCAGCTTCTTGAAACGAATGAGGAGTCCCTTCCCAATAGCACGGTAAAAGACGCTGGGAACAGGTGACTGTAGCAACGAGACCTGTCACAACTGTAGTGCGGGGTCCTAGGACGAAGGAGGGCCACTCAATACCAGTGCCGGAGTCAGCCAATGGCGATGGACAAGATGCCTATGGTCGGTACGCTCCATGGACCTCAATCAGGGTAGTGAGTACTGTGAGCACATCACTCAGGTATTTTGATTCTTGCCTTTTATCGTCCAAACAAATGCAACCCCCTACTCGGTCGTCTACTGCTCCCCGTCGCGGCTTGCGCCTTTAATGTTTGTAAGTCCAGATGGGTTTGCGGGAACACCCCAGTCTTCCCCTTACTATTCGTCCCGTACCAACACCAATAATCCGAATAAAGACCTATCTGTATGTCAGCTTTCAAGAGTCGGTTGAAAAATAAAGAGTCCGACTTACATTGTACATTCGTAACCGTTTCCCCCTTTCCCAAAGAAATCCATGGCGCACCGGGTGGTGACTTTGGAGGAGTCCACTTCCACTTTGCTGTCACGCTCATCCCACTCTCACCCCCTTTCGGAATCTCGCTCTCCTGTGGTGGTCGAAGCTCGATGACCTTCGCCGGAAAAGCACCAAATCCACCGTCGTGTCGACCAAAGCACCATTTCCCTTCCCATTTTTCCGGGAACAGAATTCCAACAATCTGTGCGCCTTCCATGAACTCGAGCATTTCCCCGTCGTATCTCGGCGGTTTCTCCAGTTTACCTCGTCCCAATCGGCGGTGGTGGTCTTTAATCGCTGTGGCTGTGGCAAGCCTGGTTACGTTATCCGGTATCGGAACGGGAATCGCGTCGTCGGGGAGATGAAGATCAAATTCTTGAGATGGCAGTATTGCCGCTATTGGGCCATACGAGACAGAAACGCCTGGTATTGGCGGTAGAGGTTGAGGATGTCGGGAGAGGTGCTGCATGAGGTCGTCGGCTGACCGGAAGACGGTGGCATCGCCTTCACGTACTGTCACGCCGGCACTGACGCACCAGAGACAAGCATAGTAGTCGTCGGCGCTGCCGCCTGAGGTCCCTTTACCCAGGTGGCATTTGAAGAGCAGACGGAGGCGGTATCGGGCCCCTGACTCGGAGGTCATGATCGCTTCAGCTGTTTGACCAGTCTCGGTGTCAACATTGTACCAAAAACAAAATCAGAGGAGAAAGAGCACAGAATACATACCACTTCCAGATTTATCCAACTCTATAGCATCCAAATCATGTGCGTACCCGCACTCCCCGCATCCAGCGACCTTGGTCACCTCATACTGCAGGGGCACAATGGCGTCCGACGCGCGCATCATGTCTCCTGGCCCTCCCCCAGCTCCGTCACCATACTCGGTCGTCAATTTGATACTGCCCCAGTGGCCATCTTTTCGAAATTTGACGGCGCCTTTGCACAGTCCCTTCAGCTTGTGGTACGTACTGCTCGCGTCGATGTTGCAGTCTGCCAGTCGAGGGTTCACGCGACTTGACTTGCGGTTTTCGTTCATCATTGGAGACATGGACACCTTTCTGCTGGTGATGGTCGTCGGGCTGATGTCGTCGTCGTCATTGTAGGTGTCGCCGCCATCATTGAGAGCGGGTGGTGGAAGAGCCAGGGCTGCCGCGACGTCGTAGCTTGCAGTGGTCTTGTGGTTGGAAGTTGTCGAGTAAAAAGTATCCGGTGTCCCCAAGAGTGCAGAGGTGGAAGTAAAACTGCTGCTCTTGGATGTAAGAGACGTCCTTGTCAGCGAAATACTGGGGCTGCGACTGGGTATCGAGCCAAAATCCGAAAATGGAGCGACGCGCGGGGTTGCAATGTCTTCTACACCGTCCGGTGAGGCAGGTGGGGTGAGTGCTTTTGACATTCCTCTCGGCCGAGACGAGCGAGAGTCTGGTCGATTCACAGGCAGCAATGGCAATGGTGGAAACCCTCCGCGGGGTATCTCTGGTGCTGCCAAAGCTGTCGGTTTCAACCTTTTCGCTGTCTCAACAATATCGAGCGCAAGAGCCTTTGTTGCTGCCTGCAATGCAGCATACCGCGCTGCATCAAACTCGTCTGGGTGAGTCACATCGTCGAAATCCCAGAGCAGCTCTTCGAGATGTAGTCGCCTCTTTTCGATGGAAGCTAATGGGCTGTCAGGAACCAATTCAACAATCAATCAGCCGCCCGCCCGCCCGATTATCGCACATACCTTGCTGTCCCATCATGGCTTTAAAGTCGTCGCCATACCTCTGCACCCGGTCGTCCCATACAGGTCGAATCTTGCTTAATGCACGCTCACCTTCCCGAACAAGGGCCTGTGCGGCTCTGGACATGCGATCGGCATCGCTGGCGCGGTCCGCACCGAGAGCAGCGGCGCTCTTTACGGCTGTGGTTCCAACTGCGACCACGTCCCTGAACGGACGGATGAGGAGGTCCTCTTCATCAATGCCCATGATCGGATCGGCAAGTTGCTGCGTGGAGGCAGGTGGTATCAAGAAAGTCTAACACAAATATATCTGGTGAGAAAAACACTCTAGGTGTTGTGGTCAGGTCGCCGCCCGCATCTCTGCTTGATTAACAATGAACTGACCCGAGTGCAAGACCCAGCACGATGGAACGCTAGCCGCGCGACCCCGAGCCGACCACGGGCTTGGGATAATGGCACGTCAACAACCCTGGTAGGCAGCAAGCAGATCAGCTCATTGCCATTCGGTGGACGGATTCAAGTCGAAAAAGAAAAAAAAAGAAAGTTCGTGCGGCGAATGAGGACTGTGTAACGGCCCACGGCTGCCATGGTCCCCATATTCCTCCCCATGTCTTGTTTATCTGCCCGGGACCAGCCATCACCCGAGTTTGACCGGAAGGCAACGGGCCTTGCAAGATAACGTGGGGGTCGGGCACAGCTGTTGCACAAGCAACATGAGGATTCTTGCTTCTTTTGGGTGCCTGGAGATGAGAATTGGGAGGCTTTGTTGATGTTTGATAGGGGGCGGACGTCGAATGCCAAGACCACGTGGTCGATCCGCTGGCTCTGATTCAACCTTCACCACCACACATTGCTCTCGGCATATATGTTTTCGATGCAGCCGCTTCCCGCCCGTCACACCTTGTCTGAGCTGATCTGACAAACGACCATCCACACAACTCCTGTGATTCCCACATGTTGGGGCCCCAGGATGTCACCTCAGCCCACCATCATCACGACAATCCTCCACAAACGTCCACCGGGGATAACATCTGAACCATCTCAAACGTCACTTTTGAGGATTGTCCCGCAGCCTGTGACGGCGATCATAACGGATCATGCAGGCTTTATTGATCCTCAAGCTACTGTAATGTCTCAGAGCCATGCTGGTCAACAGCTTCATACGGAGGCGGCAAATGTTACACTTGTAGTTTGTCTTTCCAACAGACGATGCATGTGGACGGCAGGACGGTAGCAAAACTGCAATATCTGTCTGTAAGTCAGCGTTTGCCGTCACAATACTGCATGTTTTAATATCAGCTTGGTCGGTTAAGGTGGGGATGATGTAAGTGAAATCTCTGTCTCTGCCAAAAGCAATTGTGTGGCTAACTGCACTCGGTCACTGCTCCTGGTTTAACGCGGGACCAAACCTGGGGCTAGATTGAGACCCTGTCTCCTGGGTCAAATCCTCAAAAAAATGGGTAACAGTCGTATCTCAGGGGTGGCAGCATCCACACCAACCTTGATGTCTTGTCTCGTTCATATTCTCCCCAACCCCGCTGTCCAGTCTCTGGCCCCAGCGTTTTCTTGCTTCAAGTCTTTCCTTTACTCATTCCATTCATGCCGTTGTCTTCCTAACCCTACCATTATGGGGTACGTTACCGACCTCAAAGATGGCTTCCGGGCCTTTACGCCTCAGGAGCGTCGCAACATTGCCTTTTACATTGCCGGTATTATGATCTACAAGTTTGGCTTGGAGGCGTTCAACGGCAGTGTTGTAGCGCTGGCGACCAATCGATATGACTATGAGTCCATTCTTAACAACAAGCCCAGCCGAACGTTTGAGCGAGTCGGGTTGCTCACCGGACTCAACCAGGCATTTCAGTGTATTGGTTCCATCCTCATCGGCCCGCTGGTGAAGCGATACCCGACCAAGAATGTATTGGCTGTTGCCATCTTGGTGTTTGGGCTCTGCTCTGCGCTTTTGTTGATCATTGATGCTGCTACTGGTGGGACATTTATGCCTGTTGCTTGTGAGTTCCATGCATCTTCTTTATAAGTTTTGTCTCTCATGTCAATCGAACAAGTCTCAGTCACTCAGTGTTCCTTTCGCTTTACCAAGTTTCGTGATCAACAACTGACTTCTTAGACCGCACCAACCATCCCGAAAATGAATGGTCCTACTATGGAAAATACAACACTGACGCCATGATCCCCGTTTACTGCGTCAGTGGTATTGCATATGGCATGGTCGAGCTCATCCGCCGGGTCATCCCAAGGGACATCGTCGGCGGCCACATCCAGAAACTCCGCAAGATGGACTCCATCGTGCACATTTTTTACGAGATAACTGGCACTGGCGGTGCTTTTATCACGGCGTTGGTCATCATCCCCCAGCTCGGGAACAACATGGCTTTCATCGTCACCCCCATCTGCTTCACCTTCAGTGCAATCATCTGGTTCTTTATCTCGGAGCTTGACTTCAAGAGGCACAAACCTTCCACGTTGAACCAGAGAGACAAGCCGGCCTACTGGAAAGCTGCTTTTCACGGGCTGTATCTCTTCGGGGAGTCCATCTGGGTCGGCGCCAAGATTCTCTGCAGCTCGAGAAAGTTTATCTGGCTTGTCCCCGGGTACGCCGTTGCATTGTACGCCCACCGATATCTCGAAAACGGGATTGCTCCCCAAATCGCCCGGCGGTATCTCGGTCACTCGGCCTGGTCGCAGATCATGGTCGGCGGGTCCAATCTCGGCGAACTCTTGGGTGCGTTGTGCGTCTTGTTGCTCACGAACAAGATCCAGACGCCCATGCCCTGGTTGCGCCTCGATGCGTTGATGTTGTTGATTGTGTGGTATGTTCCGTTCTGGCGACCTGTATCGGGTGACGTCGGGCAGGCATGGATTGTCGCGGGAACGTTTGCGCCAATCTCGTTTGGGTGGGCAGCTGGCGATGTTTCGCTGGCAGCGTACATCCAAGCGTCGCTGGCGAGATTGGAGTCGAAGAACAAGAATGTTTCTGCGCTGGGGGCGGTCATGGCGTTCTTGTATTCGTTTTACATTGTCACTTATGCCATCTCAGGGACGCTGCTGGGAAGGTACCTGGACGGGGTGTACAACAAGTCGGGGGGAAACAGTGAAGGAGGCGAGATTCATGATGGGTTGCTATTTACGGCGGGCCTGCAGATGACCATCATTTCGGTGCTGGTGCTGGCCGCGACGTTTGTACCAAAGGGCGCGTTGGCGTTTAATCCCAAGATGATCTCGGATGAGAATTTGAATGGGGATGATGTGGGGATGGATGGGCGGGCAAAGCAGGAGGATCAGGGACAGCAGAAGGGTGTGCACGTGCGGTCGTCGGTCTCGGTTGTGGTAGAGAGGTCGAACAAGAGCTACTGTAGCGATGAGGGCTCTGAGCCGAATGTGGAGAAAAGGGTCAGCGAGATTTTGTAGGCGGGTATCAAAACACAGGGTATAGACATACGTGAAACGGTTAGAATGGCAAGTCTATCTCATAATATCAATGTTTTCCAAAGCACTTCTATAAGCTCCATCTTTTGACCCCTGTGACTTTTCCCCCATTTTCAGATATCCCGTGTTGTTGACATTGCCGTCATTAAGGCCAGGTCCATCTATACTCCCAACCGGCAGCCTGCAACTGCAAGATGTACTCCCCCAGCAACCCAGCGAGATACCCACCTCCCACCAACCACGCCTGTTTTTGAAACCACGCACCACAACTCGCCGGGTTTTTGAGGTCGACATCATACAGATAATTTCCCATAGCGGCCATCACCCCGCCCACTGTGCCAGCGAAATACACACCTCCCAATTTGTTTTCCTGCACTCTTTCAGTCTCCGACCAAATCTCCTCGGACCAGATCCCGCACAGCACCAACAAAACTCCCATTATCACCGTCAGCCCTGTCGCTAGGATCTTTGTTCTCTCTCCAAGTTTCACCGCCATCCCTTTGACTCCGGCTTTGGTATCGTCAGCGATATCCTGGTGCGCGTAGACGGTGTCGTAAATGACTGTCCAGATGGTAACCGACGCGGCCAGCGCCAGGGAAGCTTTGCTTGCGTTTAGTTCGTACACGGCCTGTCTTCCCATATCGTCTCCCAGTAACACAGCTGACGAGAACAATATCGACCACCCGATTCCCAGCCCGAGGACGAGTTGGGGGTAGTGTGTGAATCTTTTCAAGAAGGGGTAGATCCCGTAGATTACTAGGCTTGTGAGGGTATACAAGTGGCTTGGGCCAGGGAAACAGTAGTACTGTAGCAACAAAAACAAAAATAGTTGGATGGCAGTGAATGTGTGTGCCTGGGCGGTGGAAACGGCTCCCCGCGCAACTGGGCGGTGGCGACATCGGGCAACGAGGCAGTCGAAGTCTGCGTCGAGGGTATCGTTCCATGTGCAGGCCCACCCGCGAAGGAGGATATTGAACGGGACAAACAGGGCTGCGAGCCGGAGGAGGAGCAAAGGGGAGAGAGGGGTAGAGGAAGGGGATACGCAGGCCGCGTAGACGATGCCGATTATATGCGGGAGGTAGATGGCGTAGAGACCGGCGGGTTTGTCGAGGCGCATTAGTTGTGCGTAGGGGACCACAGGGAGGGGGAGGTAGGAGAGGAAGCCGGTTGTGGGGTTGCGGTAGGGGGGGAGGTGGGGGAAGTTGTTGATGATTTTGTTGTGCTTGTCTTGTAGTTCATTGGAGCCCTTTTCTAGGGCTCCATTTGCGTTACTAGAGGCTGGTGATTCTCTGCGACGGGACATGGCTGCTGTCCTGAGGGCATAGAAGGTGTGACTGAAGCTCTCGACATCTTTCTTGGGGATCGCATCTCTTTTATGACTTTCCTGAGATTATCAAGACTGCCTCGAGATGATCTCTTGTCCATGAGGCTTATCAGCAATGCGGTAGTTCCTCATGCACGGTACTTCCTCATGCAAGGTACTTCTCACATGCTGGTGTTACCTCCGCAATCTCACCGAGTAGCGCAAATCATTGGCTTGAGAGGACAGGCTGCGCCGCGCAAGGAGCAGCTCCTGACGATAGTTGCTGGCCCTAATGCAATCACGGCTCCTTCGGATGGTCATGAATTGCCGGATGCCGGTAGTCAATGTGAGCCTGTAGCGGAGTTACTCTCTTTCCAGGGTTGTATTTCGATATCATTTGATACGCGTGTTCCGGGGTTTGGGGGCATTCAGTGGATGCACCGGGAATGTGGATTACCAAACGTTGAAGGATTCACGCCTTGCAACTTAAATGTAGCCCCTGCCGTCAATGAAGGGCCAAGAAGAAGGAATTGATACCCTGAGGGCTGTTTCTCTAAACTTCAATGTGCCTCGTCCACTACGCAAGCCCCATGATCATTCAAGAAAGCCAATAATCACATATGCAGACCAGGAGGTCTTCATGTCCGGCGTATATGAACCGTGCATGGATGAGTTCGCATGTTCCAAGGTCAACCCTTTCTCGCTGGGGTGACCATTGATCCTTGAAGGAAACGTCAAAATACGCGTGTTCCTTTGTGCTACGGAATCTCAGTTCTATGTTGAGGAACGGCTGAAAACATTGGTTATTACCTTATGAAAGGCCAATCTTCAAGTCACCTGTCAACTCCCACAACTTCAACCACTATGTTGATCCTGAATCGCTACCAATATTCCACCCCTGGGAGTAACTGATATCCTTATCAAGAGAAAGTGTCCATTGGTAACACGAAGCACCTACAGTTTCGTCATGAAAGACGCGAGAACAACATAACCATGTGAAACATCTAGGTATCCCAGCCCTGCGTTTCGGTTCAGAAATCCTTCCACATCCAAGGACCTTCTTTTGAGTGGCGACCCATCTGCCTGGATCAAACCCAATCTCATTCCAACCGTTAGAGTGACACCGCTGCCCATTTCTGTTTCGGAACGTCCAATTCATCAACAGCGATCAGATGACGTACATTTGAGACTCTTGAGTGCCGGTGCGTAGATCACGCCAAGTTGCCAACCCGCCAAGAAGTGGCAGTTATAGTCTTTTATATCTGGATATCCCCGGGACAAGACCTTTGCGGCGTCGTATTGCTCCCCAAACTCCATCAATCGGCTATAAAAGTGTACCAGTGCCAATGCTCCGGACAATAGCCTGAACCATGCTAATGGCCAGGCATTGCTATAGCATCACTGCTTGGCTTGTGCTTGCATTCCCACGGTGCTCCATATAAATCCTGCCATTCCTCACCAACACCATCCACGTCCTGCCATTTTCTCGCCAGGGATTCAATCGAGAAACAAAATGATGCAACTCGGACTATCCACCCTTTCCACCCTGGCCTTCGTAGCCGGGGTACTGGCCGTCCCCTCCCAACCCCTTTCCTCCCGTCAACAAACGCCCTTCACCACAACCGCCATCACAACCTTTGACGAGCCCTGGGCTTTTGCTTTTTTGCCAGACAACCGCATCCTCGTCACCGAAAAGCGCGGCCAGCTGCGTCTTGTCGACCCCACCACCAAGGCCAAGGGCACCATCACCGGCGTCCCCTCCGTCCGCTACGGTGGCCAGGGCGGTTTCGGCGACGTTGCCCTGCACCCCAAGTTCGCCGAGAACAACCTCATCTACATCAGCTACGCCGAGGCCGGCAACGGCGGTGCAGGCGCAGCTGTCGCCCGCGCCAAACTCGTCCTCAACACCAGCGGCGGTGGCTCCCTCCAGAACCTCCAGGTTATCTGGCGGCAATCCCAGAAAATCAACGGCGACGGACACTTTGGCCACCGCCTTCTCTTCGGTTCCGACGCGAATTCCACCCTCTGGATCTCCTCAGGAGAAAGACAGCAATTCGACCCTGCCCAATCCATGACCACGAACCTCGGCAAGATCTTGCGTCTCAACGACGACGGCTCCATTCCCGCGGAAGGGAACCCCTTCGCCGACCGCGGGGGAGTCACCGCACAAGTCTGGGCACTGGGCATCCGCAACCCTCTGGGGATCGACTTTGACGAGCAAGGCCGGCTGTGGGAGATCGAGATGGGCCCCATGGGCGGGGACGAGATCAATCTCATCGAAAAGGGGGCCAACTACGGGTGGCCGGTTGTGTCCCAGGGGAACCACTACGATGGCAGACAGATTCCGAAGCATAATACTCGTCCGGAGTTTGTTGCTCCTAAAGCGTTTTGGAACCCGGTGATTTCTCCGGCTGGGTTGATTATTTACAAGGGAAATCTTTTTTCGGGGTGGAAGGGGAATGCGATTATCAGTGCGCTGGGTGCGCAGGGTCTTGTGAGGGTGGAGATGAATGGGAATACGGCGAGGGAGGCGCAGAGGATTGGGATGGGGAGGCGGATTAGGGGGATTAGACAGAGTGCGGATGGGGCGATTTGGGTCATTGAGGATGGGGCTGGGGGGCGGTTGTTGAAGCTTACTCCTAGGTAAAGGAGATCAATAGGGGTTGTTGGTGAAGAGGTGATAGGATGTATGTGGATGTAGGTAGTAGACAGGTGCACATATCAGTCTAAATACAGGTGTCTGAGTCCTATCTTTCGACCTCAATAACGAACGTGTCCCTCTTCCGCCAGTCGAACCTTGACATACAGTCGCGTCATGGGATGAACACAGAGATCAGGCCGTGTTTCCACACCGTGGTAAACGTCAACCACCGCGGTCGTCGTTCTGTACATTGGCACTTCGAGAGTAGTTTGGCTTCGCAGCTGGTCTTCCTCAAGCCCAAACCCCGTTGCCGCAAGCAACCTCCGTAGCGCGCTGGCGCTTTCGAACCAGACCTTGTCCATGTTGAACTCGAATGCGGAAAAGGCGGCAGGGTCGATACTGGACACGTCGAACACGAACACTTGGGTTTCGTAGTTCTCAAACTGCACTGCCAAGTTCCAGTTGAAGCACGCAATGCCGATGCGCAAGTCGACGTCCTTTCCGTCAACCATATCCCACAGCTTCCAGTCGAGGAGAATCACGGCCCATGAGTTGTTGATTTCCGAGGTGGAAAAGAAGATCTGGTCGTGCCGGTCCCAGTGAGTCTGGGGAAAGACCTTTGTCCGATAAAGTCTGAATCCTGTGTCCCCTACGTCGATTGAAGCGATCCGGAGCGCAGAGTGGCGATTGCCCAGGACGGGGTCGGTGTCGTGGAACGGGAATGGGCTTTCAAGTTTCAGGGGAAGCGAAAGCTGTTCCACCGGGAGATAGAAGGCCCCCCAAGCCTTTGTCGATACAAAGTCGGCGAACTCTGAGATCGGGAGATATGTCGGCGGGATGTTCATCACGGACTTCTTGCTCTCGCGTTGGAAAAGGGCGAGGAGAGCCGGGTACCATCGCACATACCGGTTGTCCCCTATTTTCCTCAGGAAGATGCCAACCGTTTTTCCCTCTAGAGTACACAAAATGTTCAACACGGGCTGGTAGAACTGGCGCTCCAGCTGCAAAGCTGCAAGACTTGCCCTCATCTGGATTCGCCTGGGCGTGATGTCCACGTCTTTGTACATGGATTCTTGACGGGTGGTCGTGATCTGCGCGCATCTTTCGAACTGCTGCGGGGAATCGGCGAGAGCGCCAGAGTACTCCCTTCCCGCGTTTAAGCCGGAGCCTGGCTTGAACATGTCCTTGTCGGTCCAGCACAAGATACTGAGGTCGCCTGAGGTCACCAGTATGGTGTTCTGCAGGCGCGTAAAAGCCTTTTTGCGCTCGCCGTATTTGAATGACATCTCGACGCCAAAGATGCCCACCAAGCAGTACGCCTCGTCTTCGGTGCGGGTGGTGGTACGCTGCGAAGCCCAGGACATCTTGCAAGCCGCGGAAAAGGTGGAGAGGTCTACCTCCTTACGTAGGACTGTTTCGGGGATGTTGGTGATGCTCTCGACCAGCCCGGCGAGGTCCGACTTGTTTCCCCGGTACTCCCAGTTGCTGTCGTAGAACCTGACATCCTTGGGCGCGATGAGCTCCTGGAGCGTCCAGCCTCGAACGAACCACCGGCACTTGGGCAGAGCAGAAACAAGATCGATATCTCCGTTGGCGTCCGGGACCAGATCAGCATGCGTGAAGGTCAGTCCCCATGGCCATGGCTAGCTGATTGGGGGTGAGCGGGGTATTGCCTTACCAAAAAGACATAACAAACAGCAGCTTCCTCGTACCAGTGAAACATCGAGTTGATGGTCTCCTCCAGCTCAGCACTGGCTTCCTTGTTGACGCAGCACGTGTCCACCCACGCGTACTTGAACCCATCGCGGCGAGCCTGCTCACACGCTTTGACGATTTTTTCGTAGCCCTTCTTATGCATACATGCTATCGGATTCATCAACTCTTGAAAGCTGACTTCTTCGTCTTCCCAGGTGTGGGACAAGATGGCGTAAGGGGGTAGAGTGGCCGGCTCGCTGATGAAATCTTTGAGTACTGGCACCGGGGAGGCTGTGGTTAGGAGTTTCATTTCGTTCTTCCTTTGCCGAATGTGAAGCTTGTACAGATATCTTAGGGCTCTGGTTCAACTTGTGGGGAATGAAGTTCCTTTTAAGGATATGAGAACTCGTTCAGTGAGGCTGCTCAGGCACACCATCGTCAAATCAGGTCGTGTTCAGGCTCCAAATGAATGAGCTGAACCGTGACAAGATGCGGGGTACTACCTGGTACCCGATTTATTTTCAGCAGCCACTCAGAAGGTCTCATCAGGCCCAGCTTCATGCATGCGACACCATCACTTGCTTAAGGAGCAGGTAGGAACAGACTCGAAAAAGCGGCACTCGAATGTTATAACTCATCTGGTATAGATAGCTGCTGTCAAGCACCAAAGTCTAGGTAAGGTATGCAATGTACATCATCTTATTATGTTGCCAGCCTGATGACGACCCTTATCACGGTAGGTAGCTAGGCCGCCCAGCAGAGCCTGATCTCAACCATCTCGCTCATCAGACACGATACTCAGGCAAGTACGCAATCTCTCCTTGAAGTTTATAGATCACATTCCACGACCTGGCTATCGAGGGGCCCCGAGCCCGCTAACTACGATGTGACTTTGGTCAAGTGGTAACGGTGCAGGGTCGCTCAATGGTTCGAACTGCATGTGGGAGCAGTTTTCTTTCTTTCTTTTTAGACGTCCCGGAGTATCATGTTAGTTCTGACTGTTCGACCGACTACCGTCCATCGCGGACAGCACAACTTGAGGATATTCAGACAAAGGAGATCAGTCAGATCAGAAAGAACGGATACGGCGGTGTATGGTTTTAAGGCAGTATGAGTGTTCTTGGAGGCCGCAATGCCGGTACAAAACTCGTTACTTAGTTGGATTGACGCTACCACCGTCGCTGGCTCAAGGCTTGCAGGTGTGTGTGTGTGTGTGTGTGTGTGTGTGTTTTATCCCTGACCCAATCAATGTATTGCCACCTCCCCGTTTCCTCCCATTCCATTAAAAGAACATCAAGTCAGCCCCCAAACCAGCGAAAAAGAAAGCCATCCTGCTCCTGGAACCCGTCCGGAAAACCGAAAAGAATTAACACATGGGCCGTGCCATCGCTAGTGGTTTTTGTTTCTCAAAATCAGACATCTTCTTTCTTCATGTGCGAAAGGAATGAGAAGGGGTGTGGTTGTCACACTTACCAGAAGTAAAATCAACATCCGTCGCCTCGCCCTCATCAGTCTCACTCCCCGTCCTTACCGGGAGGCGCTGGTTGTGGTGGAGCTGCTGCTTCCTCAGACCGTTCTGCCCAGCAGTAGCACCGCCGTTGTTCTTGTGATGAGCAGCAGCAGCCGCCGCCTGTTTCCGATTAGCAGCATCCACCTTGGGCAGCAGATCCTGGAAGATATCCGCCAGAATCCCCACGTTCTCCGCGTCACGGGGCACGATATGTCCGAGACCGTGATCGTACATCTTGGCCTTTTCCTGCTCGCAGACATTATACAGCGCGACCGCCGACGACAGGAACGCGTCGTCGCACCCAAAGATGTGGAACGTGGGGATATCAATCACCGTGCCGGCCTCGTCAAACAGCTGCGCGACGATGCGGTCGTTGCCCTCAAACTTGAGAGGAGGGGCCCCGCTGATAAAAATCGCAAACTTGATTCTCCTCGGGACGCCAGACCGCTCCGCCCGCGCAGCTTCCTCCACGATGAGGGAGGCCCCCACCATCGCCCCCTCGCTGTACCCGATCAAGGCATCAATCTCCGGGTCTTCGTCCAGCGTCTGGAACACCCCGTCGAGCGCTTCTCTCCACGCCTTTTGGTGCCAGTCCTCGCCGTGCCCGGCTCCCTGGAACATGCGCATCGTGTCCTCTGCGTTGAGGGAATGAGGCACGTGGCGCAGACGACGGAGGGTCTCGAACGTGTCGCCTCTCGTCGTGTCCAGGAACCGGTAGAACGGCTTGGCACCAAAGTAGTCCTCCCACCCCTTGGGCGCGTCGACCTCGTGCTTGCCTTGCGAGTAGACAAACTCGGCAAGACCACGACGCTCGAGCTCGCCAGCCAGGGGATCAAGTTGGACTTTGAAGTTCTGTTTGTTTGTTCCCATATTAGCGCCCTGCGAACCGTACCAGAGGAAGGCAAGACATACCTTGGCATTGCCATAAGCTCCGGGAAGGCACAAGAACTTCATCTTGGGACGTGGAGAGAAAAGCGAACAACGGTTTCTAATTAGTGATCTAGACCGCGTGAAAACGATTGTGGAAAAAGGACAACAAAGTGTCGCTTTTGAGATTTCCAACAAGAAAAAAACCTTGAAAGAGTACAGCGAGGGGGAAGGGGAAAAGCAATGGTGGGTTTGGTGAGAACTGGTGTGAGTGAGAGTTGATGAGAAGCGAATGAGATCAATCTGAAGAAGAAAAGAAAAATTAACGAGATTACCGGAAAAGAGATGGCATATCTATAATCCCCCACGAAACGTTGAGAACGAACCAACCTCTCATCACGGTCCGCCAAACTGTGACCCCTTCTGACCAATAGACAGAAACTCAGCACCTGCAGAATACCCTAAACCATCTCAGAAGCGTCGCTGCATTAGTTCTGCATCCGAATGGACACTGCTTCACGGTCTGGGCAAATACAACCGCGCAGGGTCGGCCGCTTACCGTTTGGATCTAAAGTCTAACGGCGGGTCCTTGGGGCGGAAAGTTGCTCCCCCAAAGGAGACGTGAACAAGCTGAAACATGAGATGGAGCGAGCACTCGAGATCCAGAATAGAAAGTACATGCATCTTACCTTGCCACCAGGGCCTCCATCTCAATCAGCTTGAGCAACCAGGGGGCAGTGCCCAGGTTCAGTAAGGTTGCCTTCGTCGCTGGCGGTCATGAACAACGTGCCGTGCTAACGTCACCGTCTGACTCGGGCAACAAGATGAACAACCGAAAAATCGCAGTCCGCCTCCGCTTCGTGCACGTCTGTGCCTTTTTGGATGTCTTCGAACTTCGAAGCGTTCATGCTATGCATCTGGAATCAAGTAAACAAAATGCATTTGGACTCCGACCCCCTGGTGTCCAAGGTTTCGGACACAAATGACCTGAGGTTACTCAAGTGAAGGGGGTGCATCACTTGACGCAGCTACGGGAGTTGGAGTTGAATGAGGTATGCGTCTTGTCTTGCCCATGACAGATGGGATTGCCGTAGTGATCCAGCTGACCGGGCTCAGTTCAGTCTGCCGCCCAAGCATCACTCGAGCCTTGGGTCCTCCGAGGGAAAAGAAAAAGGATAGGCCATTTGTTCAAACTTGGAGAGGACCTTGGAGCTTACCCTCAAGGCCCTGCACGCAGGCTGCAACGCCGAGGCTTGCAGCATCAGGGACGAGCGCCGACGCGACTGGTCCCAGAATAGCGTTCTAGGGCTGGGCTAGTAGCCGGAAGCTGTAAGCAGTGCATGCCCGCATATGAACACTCTGGGCGAGAACCCTTCCACATGCATAGCTCCTTCGGATGGTAAATCCAGTTTGTTTGAAGACCAAAGTGCGGAAGTGTGGTAAGGGGAAGCGCATTTCGAGGCAACAAGTTCGGATGTGGCGCTGAAGACTCGCAACTGGCCCCGGACCGTTTCGTAGGAAATGAGCTAGCGGATCCTAAGAAAGCATTCGTCAGTGTGGAACAGTAGACCGTTCCAGGGCCAAGGTAACGCACGGAAACTCGTTTCGTGGCGGACCGGTAAACCGAGCGGCGGCGCTGCAGTCTATGGAAGCCATCGAGATGTCGGGGCGCCGGACGTGTCGTGTAGTTCTGGTGAGCCTGACTCTTGCCATATAAGTAAAACGTACCCGTTATCCTCCCCTTCTGTCTACCCACCATCCCCAAATAATCTCCCTACATCACCTTCCCTCCGACACCCAAACGCTGTTGGACGTCCACAAGCCATATTCCCTCCTTTGTGCAATAGATTCCCTGTTGCAGAATCATGGCGGACCAAAAGCCGATGCCCGTTGCGATCGTGGGCATGTCCTGCCGCCTGCCGGGGGGTGTGTCCTCGCCCGGCGAGTTCTACAGAATGCTGTGCCGCAAGCGGAGCGGTTGGTCCACGATACCAAAGGACCGTTTCAGCGCCCAGGCGTATCACCATCCCAATCCTGATAAGAAGGGCACCCTCAACTCCCAAGGTGGTTACTTCATCAAAGACGATATCTCCATGTTTGACGCCGGTTTCTTCGATATCACAAAGAAGGAGGCCGAGTGCATGGGTATGGCTGGCTCCCTTCTGCGGTGCTGGTGGTGCGAGAAGAACAGGAAGGCTAATCGATCAATAGACCCTGCGCAGAGACTACTTCTCGAGACGGCATATGAAGCATTCGAGAACGGCGGCATCCCAAAAGAAAAAGTGTCCGGGAAGAAGGTCGGTGTGTTTATAGGCGGACACTACGCCGAGCACAGAGTTGGCAATCTGCGTGACCTCGACAGCATCCCGAATTTTGATGCAACAGGAAACCAGGCGTCGTTCCTTGCGGGTCGGTTAGCGTATTACTTCAACCTGCGCGGGCCGACCTTCACTGTTGATACGGCATGCTCGTCGTCACTCCACGCCCTCCATCTTGCAGTCCAGTCTATCAGGGCCGGTGAATCAGAAGCCGCCCTGGTCGGTGCAGCTCACCTCATCACCCATCCTGATATCTGGGTATCCATGGGTAAACTTCGTTTGTTCTCCGATGAGGGAAGGACGTATGCTTTCGACGAGCGGGCCAAGTCGGGTTATTCGCGTGGTGAGGGTGCCGGATGCTTGATCTTGAAGCCTCTGCAGCAGGCCATTGATGATAACGACCATATCTACAGCGTCATTAGCCACACCGGCCTCAGCCATAACGGCCGAACGGTCGGTATTGTCGCACCTTCACCGGAGGAGCAAGAACAGCTGCTCCGTGACGTTTTCACCCAAGCCAAGATCGACCCAAAGGACGTTGGTTTCTTCGAGGCCCACGGCACAGGTACCAAGAAGGGTGACCCAATCGAAGCCACTGCCATCTACAAAGCAGTAGGTGCTCACTTCACACCCAAAGACCCTCTTTGGATTGGTTCAACCAAGCCGAATGTGGGTCATCTTGAGTGTGCCTCTGGTATCGTGTCCGTCATCAAAACCGTCTTGATGCTGTACTACGGCTTCATCCTTCCTAATACCGAGTTCGAGAAGCTCAACCCGGCCATCACACTCGACAAGTGGAATATGCGTGTCGCCACGGAGCAGCGGCCGTGGCCCAGCAAGAAGAAGTATGCTTGCGTCAACAATTTTGGCTTCTCCGGGTCAAACTCCACGGCCATTCTCAGTGCGGCACCTCAGATTCGGCCCCTGGAGATGGGACAGAACGCAGGCTACACACCTCTGCGTCTGTTTGTGCTGTCGGCCAACGACGAGACTGCACTTCGCAACAGCATAAAGGAGCTTGGCATTTGGCTTGAGCAGCACGCGGAGCTG
Organism: Podospora australis; assembly: GCA_033296905.1. Classification (NCBI taxonomy): domain Eukaryota; kingdom Fungi; phylum Ascomycota; class Sordariomycetes; order Sordariales; family Podosporaceae; genus Podospora; species Podospora australis. The sequence continues at coordinate 19,152 of MU864532.1, forward strand.
TACCAAACCACCATGCCCCGCAATCTTTCCTACACTTTGTGCCAACGCCGCTCCCACTTGCCATGGCGTGTGTCTGTCGTGGCCGGAATGTGCTCCGACGTTGCCACATCATTGAACTCTCACGAGGTTGATCCCGTTCGGGCATCCAGCGAACCCCCAAAGCTGGCCTTTGTCTTCACTGGCCAGGGCGCGCAGTGGTGGGGAATGGGTCGCGAGCTCCTCCAGACGCACCCTCTGTTTGGTAATGCCATCCAGCGTGCTGATAAGGCGTTGAAGGATATTGGAGCAGACTTCTCCATCTATGAGGAGTTGACCCGTGACAAGAAGACTAGCAAGGTTGCTATGGCGCACATCTCTCAGCCTATCTGCTCAGCTGTACAGTTGGCTTTGGTCGATCTTCTCAGGTCGTTTGGCATCCGCCCTTCTGCCGTGACCGGACACTCGTCGGGCGAGATTGGTGCTGCCTATGCGGCTGGCGCATTGGACTTCGAGTCGGCAATGGCGGCTGCCTACTACAGAGGTCAAGTCATCATTGAGCTTAAGAACACACATACCGAACTCAAGGGCAGCATGATGGCCGTCGGGTCTGGAGCCGATGAGCTGACCCCCATGCTTAATGCTCTCAACCTAGAGGGCGGGCCTCAGGCCGTCGTGGCATGTGAGAATTCGCCTTCCTCGACCACTCTGTCGGGTGACGAGGAAGCTATCGATCGTGTTGGCAAGATGTTCCAGGACAAAGGTGTCTTCAACCGCAAGCTCTTCGTCGACGTAGCGTACCACTCTCCTCACATGAAGCTCATTTCCGAGTCCTACCTGAGCAAGATCTCGCATATCCAGGTTCCCGAGTCTGTAGACGACTCTGGTGTAGAGTTCTTCTCGTCGCTTCGGGCCCGGAAGATCGACCTGCGCGAGCTTGGCCCTCAGTACTGGGTGGACAACCTCACGCAGTCTGTTCGCTTCTCTTCTTCCCTTCAGCGTCTGTGCACTGAGCACAAGCCCGACATTCTTTTGGAGGTTGGTCCTCATGCTGCCCTCAAGGGTCCCATCATGCAGATTCTCAAGAAGGTCGGCCCGGCTGCGAGCAAGATCAGCTATCTGCCCACGCTGGTGCGTGACCAAGACGCTACCAAGACCTGCCTTGACACCGCCGGAAAGCTTTTCGTACGCGGCTACGACCTGAACTTTTTCGAGATCAACCACCACCGAGAGGAGACTGAGGCACCGGATCTTGTGCCCATGTTGTACACATATCCTTGGTCGAAGCAGAAGTACTGGTATGAGTCACGTATCAGCAAGCAGCACCGCATCAAGCCGTTTGCTCGCAATGACCTGCTCGGCACCCTCGCTGACTGGTCGAGTGAGCTGGAGCCGACCTGGCGCAACATGGTGCGCACCGATGACTTGCCTTGGCTTAGAGAATACCAGGTCCAGGGACGACAAGTGTTCCCTGTCTCGGCGTTTATTTCCATGATTGTCGAGGCAGCGACACAACAGGCCAGCTTGATCAACGTAGATGCTGAGAAGTTTGACATCAGGCATCTCAAGATTGATGACCAGCTGTTTGTTGAGGATGAAACGGAAACTGAAGTTTTGCTGATGCTTCGTCCGGCGAGTGTGGACAAGAATTACGAGTTCCGCATTACGTCCTTTGAGGCCAGCCGTGGCTGGTTGGAGCATTGCACGGGTACCGTTGAGACCGAAGCACCTTCTTCGTCGTCCCGTCGCTCTGCTGCAAGAAAGTCCGACACGATCGTTTCTGACGCCGACAGCCTCTCAGAGTACACCTCAGCCTCTTCGCCTCCTTCTTCAGCAACTTCCGACTCCGGTCATGGCGAACGTGTCACTGAGGCACCTTCTCAGGAGTGGACTGGCCAGATGTGCCAGTCCCCGTCACACAAGACCAAGGCAGTTGCCGGCGGTGGTGCCAAGGTGTACGAGTCTCTTTCGGCCATCGGTGTGGGATATCCTGAGTCCTATCAATCTTTGGTAGATGTACAGACCGGCGAGGATGATGTCTCGGCCCACTGCTGCTTGCGAGATACCGCTTCCGAGATGCCGCTCGGGTTTGAGACTCCTTACAAGCTGCACCCTTCGGTCGTGGATGCCATGCTACAAGTCCCACTGTTGTACGGCCAGCAAGTATTTGGGATCGGCCCTCGGGTGCCTGTCGCCCTCCGCCACGTGAGCGTCCGTGCTCCCTGGAAGAAGCGCACCGACGACAGCTTCTGCGTTCACTCCTTCCGGGAGCCGAACAATGGCACCTATACGGTGGAGGCTTTCAGGACAAATGGACCTTCATCGGCAACTGTCTCCATTTCTGGTTTGGAGATGAAGGCGCTCAAAGCGGCCAATCAGGACTTGAAAGGACCTAGGGAGCTCTGCTTCAAGTTCGAGTGGCAACCTTTGGAGCAAGATACAAATCAGGCCGAGAAGGAGGAAGAAAAGAAATTCAGTGCCAGGACAAACGTTGTCATCGTCTCAGAAGACGAGAAGGGCGAGCTGGTGGCAGCTTTGTCCCGCGCCGTCGAGTCCCAAACCGGTGCTGCGCCAAAGGTCGCTTCCTTGAACAGTCTGTCAGACTTCTCATCGCACTTCCTCGTCCTGTCTGAGCTCAAAGCCCCCATGCTCCCTACTCTCTCTCCTTCGCAACTCGAAAAGATCAAAGGTCTCCTCACTAACTCCCCGGGGCTGATGTGGATAACCCGCGGAGCAACTCGTTTCCCTAACAACCCTGAGGCCAACATGGCTCTTGGCTTGATTCGTACAGCTCGCTCAGAGCGCACCGCCAACGCCACCAGCCTCGACTTGGACCCCAAGAGCAAGCTATCAGTCGATCAACAGGCTAAGCTCATTTCGGAAGCGTTCAAACTTTCAGTTCTATCCGAAGAGGAAGGTGAGAAGGAAATGGAGTTTGCGGAGGAGCAGGGCAAGCTTGTTGTGCCGCGAATCAAGGTGGACGAAGCGCTCAATATGGATGTCCACCGGAGTATTGGGCCCTCGGCGGCCTACGTGCAAAACTTCAAGCAGCCCGGCCGCCAGTTGCGCCTGGCGCCACACAGCTCCGAGTCGTTCGCCGACATCTTCTTTGAGGACTCCCCCGAGGCGCCGCTGGGAGATGATGAGGTCGAGATCGCAGTCGTTGCCTCGTCTCTCAGCAAAGACGATACCGACAAGGCCGACACGCATGACGCCGAGAAGAAGATCGTTCGTAGTTGCAGCGGTACCGTTACCCGTGTCGGACGCAGTGTCAAGAACCTGACTGCTGGTGACAAGGTAAGTGCGCTGGCTCTTGGACCTTTCGGCACACATGCCAGAGCCAGGGCGTCGAGCGTCATCGCCATTCCCAATGGGCTGAGCATGGAGAATGCCGCATGTGTTCCCGCATATTTCTCTGCTCCCTTCTATGCACTCAAGGAAATCGCACATGTCAAGCCTAATGAGCGTGTCCTCATCCAGTTGTCTGGCCCCGCAGGTCTGGGTGCGGTACAGGTCGCTCGGTCCATGGGCGCATCTGTGTTTATCCTTGTCCAGACCGAGCAGGAGAGTGAAGTGGCAAGAAAGGTTGGAGGCGTGTCGAAGGATCACATCCTGAATGCCCGTAGCATCTACCTCCGCCGTCATCTCGAGGCGGTGACTGAGGGCAAGGGTATGGATGTTGTCCTGACGCTCTCGGGCGGCGAGATGGCAACCACCGCTTGGGAGTGTCTCGCTGATTTCGGTCGCTTCGTTGAGATCAAAACGTCAGCCACTCACCAGAGCACACGGCCCGAGCTGGGTGCCAACGGTACTTACACCTCTTTGAACATGGCCAGTGTTGCAGCTGCCAGACCGAAGGCCATGGAGCAGACCCTCAAGGATATCATGGACAGCATCGAGAGCGGTGCGCTCAACAAGCCTGTCAACGCCAGGATCCTCCCAGTATCTCAGCTGGCCAAGGGCATGAAGATGATCCATGACGGCACGGTCCGCTTTGTTGTGGCCGTGGCTGGCCAGAAAGATGAGGTCAAGGTAAGTGTCCTCCGCCCGATCATTCTTTTCCCTCTCTTGCCTGTGACTGACATTTTGACCATTAGGCTATGCACCGAATATCCAAGTCGCTGTTCCGGCGCGATGGTACGCACATCATTGTTGGAGGGACTGGTGGGCTTGGCCGCTCCATGGCCAAGTACATGGTCGAGCATGGTGCGCGTAGCATTGTGTTGCTCTCTCGCAGCGGTGGTGGTAAAGAGATGGTCGACCAGCTTCAGAAGGAGATTAATTGTTCGGACGCGCGTATCGTGGTGAAGAAGTGCGATGCCAGCGATGAAGGGCAGATGAAGCAATTGGTCGCTGACTGCGCCAAGTCTCTCCCTCCCATTTGCGGTGTCATCCACGCCGCCATGGTCCTTCGTGTAAGTCAACGTTTCGCTTGTATAACCTCCTGGTTTGCGCGCGGCCACTGACAGTTTGTAGGACGTTTTGCTCGAGAGCATGTCGCATGATGATTTCACTCAGGTCATCCGTCCAAAGGTTGCCGGCACATGGAACATTCACAACGTACTCGAGTCCGAGTCCATCAAGCTTGACTACTTTGTCGTGCTTTCTTCGGCATCGGGTATCCTCGGTTCTCGTGGCCAAGGTGCCTACGCAGCTGCCAACACCTTCCTCGACTCCTTTGTGCAACACAGACAGCTCAACGGGCTTCCAGCAACCTCGTTGGACCTGACAGCCGTCACTGGTGCCGGTTACCTTGCCGAGAATGCTGAGCGCAGCGAGGACATCATCCGCAACTTTGGCAACGAGACGGTATCCGAGGAAGAAGTGCTGGCTTTGCTATCGGCTGCTGTCCGCGGCCAGTGCCCAGCTCAGTGCTTGACCGGTTTGAAGCTCCACCTAGGCGCGGATGGTGGCTGGCCATACTATGCCTCAGATCCTCGCTTCACATATCTCAAGGCGGCAGCATTGGCCGAGGCAGAGCGTGAGGGCGCACTGCCCAAGAAGACGGCATCACCAGGGATCGCCTTCCGGGCTGCGAAGACTGACGAAGAGGCAGCCGAGATTGCCGGCCAAGGCATCCAACAGAAGCTGTCCGAGGTGCTGACAATCGACATTGAGAACGTGGATCTGGCACGCAACATTACCAACTATGGCTTGGACTCGTTGACAGCAATTGAGTTGAGAAACTGGATCGCCAAGGAGTTGAGGGCAAACCTGCAGATTCTGGAATTGTTGAGCAGTGGGTCGATCATGGACCTTGCCGCGCTGATCGTGCAAAAGACGAGTAGAGCCTGAGTGTCTGAGAGGGGGGTAGTAGCAAAGAATGTGTCATGAAATCGCTGGGAGAGTGCAACGGGGAATGTTTTGTCAATGTCTTTTGTTGGCGTATGGTTTCTTCTTCTATCTTTTCCCTGGTATTCATGTTGACATGACTTGTCGGATGGCTTTGGGGAATGGCTTGGTGTGGATCGGCAGATTGCATTTTCGTCACCGTAGACCATTTCTCACAAGCGCTGGGCGTGACGCCTGTATGCAGTTATTTAGGTGCAAAATTAGCATCCAATTAATAATGAATTTGGCGATGTTGGCATTTGCCTCTGGTGTCGAAATTCGGACCCTCAGGTTGCGGTTGTCTTATACGGTCTGGGCATCGTGAAATCGAGGAAAACATTCGAAGGTGAACGGTGTGCGGTATCTGTGGAACAAGGCAATCTGAAGATGGCAACGCAACGGATATCGAAGAAATTTGAGGAAAATATTACGTATGTGAGAGAAACCTTTTCCGAAATTCGGGAAATGGCGAGAGGCCTCAATTCAGGCTTCCACCTCTCATCATCGTCTCAATCTCAAAGATGGAAGCCGCGCTCAAAAGTCGAAGAGCACGCGACCAGACGTGCAATTGGAGGACGGAGATTTTCTCGGCACCTGACAGCGAAGGGAGAAGATGTGGCCCAAGCTCTTCTGCCAAGGAAGCAGAACAATGTGGGGGGGTTCCAAGCCGGCATCTTCCTTTTTTTCTGCTCCCCTTGTCACCTTTTTTCACCCCATCAATCGATGATAGGTTTTGGAGATGCATCTGTCACACATTGGGGGGTTGAGAGTTGAGACAAGATGGACAGCTGGATTCTCTAGGTTCTCGCTCAGGTCATCAGGTCTGGTGGTGCGAGATATCCATCCAGGACCAGCACAGCCCCTGCATTGATATTTTTGGCGACTGTCTGACAGGGCGACGTCACTGCTTCCATCCCAAAACTGGCCACGATTGAAGATGATGATGAGGAACGTCGTCGATATCTTTCCCTCTCCAGATATTCTTGACATTCTTTCTTGCTTGCTTCTGTCATCCCATGTCCACGTAGGTCGTTATCAACCAAGACAGATCTTAGGTGTGTTTTAGGGGCATTAGTGCGGACTTGACCCTGACTCTGCATCCCGCCGGGACCCCGCTTCACTGCCGAATCACCGAATCCTTGGCAGAGTTTCTCAGGCGACGACGAGACACAGCGTTGTCAAATCTCAAACATAGAACTGGAGACCTCAAATATCTGGAGTTTCTTCTTTTTTTTTTTTTTTTTTTTTTTTGGTTCTTCTTCAGCGATCATTGTAGCTGTTTGTCTTAAACGGCCCACCTTTCCAACCGCACAACTTCACGCATATGACAGGGGCAATGGAAGCTCCATCTCGCACCGAGGCCAGGTCACTGTCCACCATTAACTACATTGCCGCAAACCCCCCACAGTATCCTCACCACCCGGATGTCAAGGAATCCCTCATCTTGTACCTCTCTAAAGTCCCCGGCACTCAAGGTAGATCTCTCTGTTTCCGACTAACCTGGCACTCACGTATCCAGATAGGTACTGATGCTACTCTCACAGATGTCATCCTCTCCACGACGAGGCCACATAGGAAAAATGTAACAGGAGAGGATGTCGCAAACTCGCTCTACTACATTCACCTTGATGCCCCTGAGGAGCTTCCTCCGCCTAGTAGGCAGCCAAAGCCAACCACGTTTCCGTCCACTCGATCCAGCAGTGAGAGCGCACGGAGCACCATTCCCAGGAAACCCCTTCCTGCATCAGCCAAAGTGTTGGGGCCGGACGGCGTGGTGACGCCTCCAAACGCTGGAGCATTCTCTGCTCCCATAACTCACGGCACAGAATACAGGCCGTACAAACCAGAGAATGCACCTTCACCGCTCCAGGAAGTACCTACGCCAGCAGAGACTCCAGGCCCAGGTACTCCGGATGAGTACCGCGAGAATCCCATGTTTAACAGCAAGAGGAGCTCGAGAGTGGTATCAGGAGCACCGATCCCACCTGCGCATACAACGCCGTTTCCTTCTACGGTAACAGCTCAGGGTCAACGTAGTGCATCAGGACCTCTGCCAGTCGCAGCAGTCTCCCCAGTTGGGCCCAGCAGTCCTACACATCTCGGCACCCACCCAGCTCCGCTCAGGATCACCTCCCCGTCCTCTCAGCTTCAACCCCGACCGCCATCATCACCAGCTAATACATGGCGAAGACCTGCATCAGCCACCTTCTCACTAACCATCATCCGCCGCGATCCCAGCACAGGAGCCCAGGTGAATGTGGGCAAGGTTTCCTCGTTTGCGACCAACATCCCGACTCCAGACAGAGCAGACCCCAGTCTAAACCCTGAGGACATGGGCACCACATGGAGGGCACAAAAGATTGACATCCGCATCGACACATCTGGGTATGCCAAGTATAGGGGCATGCCAACCAAAGCGAGCGCAGAAAAGGACGCATTCCGGCCAGGCAGTGCCAACACTCTGGGCGGCCCACAGTCATTTACCCAGATGATGCAAGCTGGGGGTAGTGGTAGGGATCAGACAGTCAGTCCCCCAAATGCTTCCTCGGTACCGTTCCCCATCGAAGAAGGCTTCCAAAGACAGGTGGTGATGGCCTACGGCGGGGGCTGGAAGGCTGGGTTCAAAAAGGCGTTCAAACACAAGCGCAGGACATCCTCCGCAACTGCCCACAGTCCAGAGGCACCACGTTCACCAGAAGATCTCGTCGCGCCCAAGCCTTTCCATAGTCGACAGGGTAGTTCTTCAACGGTCGGGTCCAACAACTCTGGTTCGGGAGAGGAAGGCGGAATTATCACACAACCGGGACCGGGACTTCGACCGAAGGGGTACACATTTCTCTCGCCATGGGAGGGGCGCTGCGAGTTCCGGACCAGCTCAAGCGGGCGCTCGCTGAAACTCCGCCATGTGTTGGATTCAACGACAAAATTCCAGATTCCCCAGTTTGACCCTCGCGAGGTAGCGCAAAACATCCAGAACGCACAGGCTATGGGCCGGTCGAGGGGTGACGAGCTGCAAGCCGCAATCCTGGGTACCAAGCCGGTTAGTGAGTTACGGTTTAACCTGCCTAGCCAGGGCGACTTCTTCGGGGCGCGCAAGAATGATGCGGAGAAAGAAAACAGGGCGAATAGACTGTCGAAGCAGTTTAGCAGTCTGTTGCACCGAGAGCCGAAAAGCAGTGATGACGAGGACTGGAGCGAAGATGAGGAGTTGGATCTAAGTCTGGGAAAGGAACATGCCGGGGGTGGAAGGGGTGGAAAGAAAGTCAAACTGGGGAAATTGATCATCCATGACGAGGGCCTGAAGATGTTGGATTTGGTAGTGGCGGCGAATATTGGAGTTTGGTGGACAACTTGGGGGAGGATAGATCACTAGATAGGGATTTTGAGGAAAGATAGATGACACGTATACCCCGGATTTCAGGCCAAGAAGATCATCAGCGTATCATTGGTGCTTTTCATACGAAGTACCGATGAATAAACCCCTTTTATCTTTTTTCTCAGTGATAGAAACAATGTTTCAGCAACAGGAGAGAGAGAAAGGAGGTAATGATCCGGGATGTCACGTGGCAGCAATTTCCTCCCCACCATCTACCTTTCTACCCAATCAAGCTCTGTGAAATGTAAGCTCCATCAGCTGGCCCGAGCGCCCCCGGATTCCAAAATCCAACAGCAGTTGAAGCTCACAGGGATATCGAGGAAAGCCGAACGACGTCAACCTGGGAAAAGCGCCAAAACCCCGGGGACTCTGGAGCTGTTATCCATCGCCTCCCGCCTCCCCACTCCCGTCCGTCCCTTTACTCACCTGGCTGCCGCCGTGTTGCAGCGACACACCTATCAGTTCCATTCCCAATTGGGAGTTGATTCTTCGATTCGCAATTTTTGCGGAAGACAGCGCAGCTTGTCGTCGGAAGCTTGCGCCTAAAATAAAAAGTCCCGCCGCCCCCCGTTTCTCCTCTCCTCTTTTCGAACAGTCGCCGGTTCGAATCCACCCACAACTACACACACGAACGACTCCACAACCATGATTGCAGCAACGACAGGCCTCATGGCCGCCTCCCGTCCTCTGGTGCGCGCTGTTCGCATCACCCCTTCTGCTGCTGCTGCCCAGATCCTCGTTCGCAGAGGGTACGCGACGCCCCACGGGCCCCCGCCCAAGGGATTCCGCCCGCCGCCAGAGACGACGTGGGACAAGGACCCCGAGAGCACGATCGACAAGGTTGGAAAATACTTTTTGTTGAACGAGATGTTCCGGGGCATGTATGTGCTTCTGGAGCAGTTCTTCAGGCCGCCGTGCGTATTTACGAGTCAACAAGAGTTGGGAGTGGAACCATGCTGATGTGGTGGATGCGACAGGTACACGATTTACTATCCTTTCGAAAAGGTGCGTTTCCGATTACTTCTCACAGTCGAACGAGGTCAACCTGGATAAAATGAAGAATGAGGAGGAAGAGGGGGGGAAATGACGATACGCAGGCGGGGGAATACATGGCAACATCAGTGCAACGACTGACAGGACTGATACCAGGGCCCCATCTCTCCTCGTTTCCGCGGCGAGCACGCCCTCCGGAGATACCCTTCTGGCGAAGAGCGCTGCATCGCCTGCAAGCTCTGCGAGGCCGTCTGCCCGGCGCAGGCCATCACCATCGAGGCCGAGGAGCGCGCTGACGGTTCGCGCCGCACCACCCGCTACGATATTGACATGACCAAGTGCATCTACTGCGGCTTCTGCCAAGAGTCCTGCCCTGTTGATGCTATCGTCGAATCGCCCAACGCCGAGTACGCCACCGAGACCCGCGAGGAGCTGCTTTACAACAAGGGTAGGATTCCTTTCACTGTGTCGAGGAGAAGAAGAAAGAAGTTGCTAATACAAAATAGAGAAGCTGCTTTCAAACGGCGACAAGTGGGAGCCCGAGCTGGCGGCTGCTATCAGGGCGGATGCGCCTTACAGATAAGCCCTGAGGGTGGAGGAGGTGCAGGGAAGAGGTCATTTCGAATTACAGATGGAGAGGACCAGAATTCATCATGCGGGCGCAGACACACTGTAGATAGAGCTTGTAAATATGGGAGTCTGTGTGTCCGCCTTGCTCTACGATTACCAAAGCTATTTTTCTTTGTTGCTTCGTTCCTTTCTACCGTGTTTCTCCATGTAGGCTTATGGATGTTGTCGCATTCATCGCATTTGATATCCAGCGTCTATCCTTGTTGGCATATCTTCAAGGCTGATGATGCATATCACGTGACTCAGCCACCGGCAAACAACCGCATTCTTCAGCCACAACTGACCCGCTAGAAGCTCGAGCTTCCCGCACTCCGAAGAAGGGAGAAGCTCCAGTTTAGTGCATTCGGGAAGTGCAGTGGGCTTTGAGCAGCAGTCGTTGCCAAGCGAGAAATTTATCATCACTTGCCCAGTCTAACCACCACCACTTCCGCATAACCCCGTTTCTTCCCCACGTACGTACTGTCTGCCTCCCAATTGCCCCGTCGCGACGACCACACCGGCAACCAACCAACCAATTCACCACCCCCTCCCCCGTCGAAAAGAAAATAATTTCAAAATGTTCCGCACCGCCATCCTCCGGTCTGCCGCCGTCGCGTCGCGGACAGCCGTGCGCACTTCGATTCCCAGACTCTCGACCAGGGCAACCGTCGCCGCCCCCTCCGCTCTGAGATTTGTCCCCAAGGTCGCCAGCTGGAATGTCGTGCGGGGGTACGCCTCGGGCGGTGGTCTTGAGAAGGCTGAGGTTTATGAGCGCATCAAGCAGCTCCTTAGCGGGTTCGATAAGGTATGTTGGTGATCTGCTGGATATCAAAGTTGGAAATTGGGATAGATGCTAATGATACTGTCAAAAAATCAGGTCAACGACCCCAGCAACGTGAGTACACCATAACCACCTCCAATCGACCGACTATTCAACAGTTCTTCGCCCGACGATTTGGTTCTGACAAACCGAAAATAGATCACAGAGAAGGCACACTTCGCCAACGACCTCGGTCTCGATTCTCTCGATACCGTTGAGGTCGTAATGGCCATTGAGGAGGTTTGTTCTTTCTGCTTGACCCTCGATATCATGGCCGAGAGAGAGATTGACAAGTCGAAAACAGGAGTTCAGCATTGAGATCCCCGACAAGGACGCCGATACCATCCACAGTGGTACGTTTTACCCCTCATTCCTACAACATGGGCGACAAGATACTGACTACTTTTTGTCCCGAAAACAGTCGACAAGGCCGTCGAGTACATCCTCTCGCAGCCCGATGCCAACTAAATAGACCCACCCCGAAAAATTCCACTGCCTACTTTAGAAGCTTGTCTTGCTGTTCTGCCTGTACCATATCATGACAAATACATTATTTCCACACACACCTCTTTCTCGAGCCAACTGAAAGCAGCAGACCGCAGCGGGCTTTATACAAATTCTGACGGCGCACGTACTCCTGAAAACAAAATTACGACGACATTGACGGGGGATTAGGGACGATATACGTTTGGGCTGGGTATAGACGGTGGCAAATCGACAAAACCCTACTCTATTCTGGGAAGACACTGGGCGGAAAGGGTCATTGCCCACTGGATTGGCTGGATCTGAAAAGATGAGAGGGTCATGGTTGTGTGTGTGATAGATGGATCAAAGGAACAAGAGAGAGTAGAAGGGATGAAAACAAACGTCAAAGTTCCACTTCCCAAGCTCGGTCAGATATACCACGGCCCCCCACTGACTAGGCTGAGCGGGTTGAGTGAATGTTCACGGCTCTCATACAGACCGAAAAACGTGCACCTCTTCACTCGTGTTTTGGCTTACGACGCCATGCCTGTACTAAGTAACCCTCTCCCATTCTTGATCTTTCCCCCTTTCGGAACTTTACCGTATGCACCCTCACCGGTACCTGCATCCCCCTTGGAAGGCTCACCGAAGTGACTCAGAATAGGTAACCACGCGGAATTGTTGCAAATTCCCCGGTTTTGACTTGTAAATACCCCGTCGTGTACCTATCCTGTCTGGAGAGCGGGCAACGAATGCGTGGCACAGCTGAGACATCTACCTTCCTACTCCCATCCTTCGCTTCGCTTTACCATCCTACTGGCCGATCAGGTTGCTGCCTTTTTTTTTTTTTTATGAATGTCCAGCCTTCCGCCTATTATTCGAACACTGTCCACGTCACACACACAGACAGCCTTGTTTACATCAAGCCCCCTTGCCCCTCTCGTCCCCCTGCCCTATTATTTTCCTCCTCCTCCTCCTGTCTTATCGAAACTTGACCGAACATGACCGAACATGACCGAGGCCTAGCTCCCACCAAGTCAGATCGCAAGCCCTGCTGCATACGTCACTTCATTCCTACATTTGCAGAGGCGGAGGACTGCCAGTGAAGCATGGAGAAACTGGGTAAACCTCACACCCTTGGCTTTCTGTTCCCGTAATAGGTACCTACACTCTCATATGTATCTACATTGCATCAGAATCCTGGAGACCATGTAACCTGGCAAAGAAAGATGGGTAAATATCGGAGACTTTCCGACCGGTAGTTTCTTTCTATCTCTTTCTTTTGATCAATCGTTCAAGCCCAATAGGGACCAACCACTATGACAAGCCAAGTCCTCCAACTCATCCGTCAACATCACCTATAACTTAGAAACGAAAAATGAACAAGTCTAAGAATTACCTAGGACAGCAGCAGAATGCCTGATATCAAAAAGATGAAGCCCACTGCACCTAAGGAAATGAAATACGAATATGGTGTAAATTGTGACAGATCTCTTTTCTTCCTCTTCCATATTTCCACACGACAGGTTTATCCTCCAGTTTATACCATTACATACAGCCCTTCACCTACATCTTTACATTCTCCTCAGTGTAATATCTTCCAACAGGTGAAAACGAACAAACAAGGCAAGCAACAGATGCGACAGATAGTAAGAGAAATAGAGAGAGAGGGGTATGTTTTTATAGTGCCGTGACATGAAAAAAATATAAACCTAACACAAAGAGGGGGTAGTTATTTTATGATGATGATGTGAAGTGTGAAGTGACTTTAGCCTTGCCCACCGTGTTCCCATTAATGTTTCCCCTTTCCCTTCCCTTTCCTGTCCTTATGAACCATGTACCCTTACACACCAATTATCCTGACAAGAAAAAACAAAAACAAAATAAACGGAAAGAGAAAATAAAACAGATTTGTCAAACCTCCTTTCCCTTACAATACGCACGACAACATTTCTTTTTCTAGCAAGAAGATGATGATCAGAGATGATCAGAGATCCGCCCCCTCCCCGCAAGCAAGCAAAGCAAGCAAACATACCGCCAGCTGAAGCTAGTTATAACTGCGAAATTTCCCACGCACACAACAAAAGCCACACCATCGCCATGCCCCCCCTGTATATACTCCGTTTTTGCTGCAGCCATTCGGAAGTAGAAAAAGTATGGCTTGCAAACAAATATGCAACCCATTCTCATGCTGTATATCTTCTTCTTTCCTCTAGAAGCGTCTCTCTCAGCCAGCCGTGTGCCTCACCAAGTGAAGAGTGAAGATGAGATTATCTACCCCCGACCGTCTCGACGGCACCGGCTCCTCCTCGGTTGCTGTTACCATTAGTTCCGGCTGCTGCTCCTGGTCCACCTCTGTTACTCGCCACCACGGTAGCATAGCTATTGCTCCATGCCGAGCTCAAGGGACTGGCAGCACCCAAAGGACTGGTGGCAGAGCTCAGCGGGTGGCCGCCCCCGGACACGCGCTTTCTGGCCCTCGCCTGGGTCTCCTCGGGGTCTTCGTCCATGCTGAATACGAAAGTGCCCTCCTCCTCGTCCGACCGGAACCTGTTGTTCGAGCCGATTGAGTTGCTGCTGATATGTCGCTCCAGTCCGCTGCGGTCCTTGTCTCTTGACTCACCGATCACGCCGGCTCCGTTGGTCGTGTTTCGCGGAATTTTGGGTCGGAGGTGGGGGCTTGACTCAACGGATCCGTCGTCCGAGAGCTGGGTCTCGCGGAGCTGCTCCGTCAGCCCACCCATATCGCCAGTATCTTTGCCCAATGCAGACGTGATGGCGCTGGCAAGGCTCGAGTTTCTAAGCGGGCTACCAACGTGACCGAACGCCGATGAGTGCTTAACAGATCGTGTGGCGTCCAAGTATCCCTCCTCGTCCTTCTGCCTGTTCCAGATGCTCCACCGACCAGGGCTCGACGGCGGGATGGGGCTGCTGCCAAACTTGGAGACCACCGCAGGAGGGCAGGACTCGGCGACCGAGTCCATCGGCACGCCCTCCATCATGCGAATCGTGTTGGTGTTGGACCCTCTTCTCGCCTTTTCTTGGGGTGTCAAGACCTCGTTGGCCAGAGTTCCCGGGATGTAATCCTCCTCGAACAAAAACTCAGGGTCCCAGTCCCTATCAATCTTGGGTACGCTGCTGCTCATGATCCGAGTCTTGGCAAACCGCATGGAACTGCTGTGCATCTGTCTCTTTCCGAAGTACTCGTCATTGACAAGGGCCGAGCCTATTGCGCCCGCGGGCGGGCTGCTGCCGAAGTTATCGGGCGTGCCGCCGAGCATCGAAGGCGACAAGTGCTCGCTGTTGCCAAAGGCAGAGGTGTGCAAGAGTTTCAGCGCGTCAGAGGTACGACTGATCTTGGCCGCGCTGAGTGAGGGTGAAGGTGATTCGAGACCGAACTTAGACGGAACCGAAGCTGGCCACGGGCCATATCTCGCCGCGTGTGAGATGCCGTTGCTGTCGAACGACGCAGGGAGTGGGGCATCTAGCACCGAGAGGCCCTTGACGTTCACTGGGGAGAGACCCAGCCCGAAGCGGTTCATGTCTTCATCACGAGGCGAGCCATATGCTGAGGCGGGATTCGACGAGTATGTGGTATCGATCGTCGGCAAGCCATTCTCCATCGGAGGGAGGGCGTTGTAGCGTTCTTCTTGGAACCCGTAGGGCGGGGGCGCGGCATTGTACGGGGAATCGGCACGCATAAAAGACGTCGTCAGAGCGCTGCTGGCGGGTGGGTGGTAGGTCGTCGGGTTGACGCGAGCGCCCAGGGCGACTCCGGCAGGTTGGCCTATCGTGACACCATTCTTGCCGTAGTTAATTCGGCGACCGTCGGGAAGCACGTGGATGTTGGCGCATTTGGGGCCAAACTTGCAGTTGCCCTGTACACAGTGTAACAGTCAGTACGACGAAAAATCGTGGTGCTGGCTCTCGGCTTGCGGCTATCCCATTGAGGGGTCTTCCTTGAGGGGGAGAGAGAGAGGCGGGGACAGAAACGTACCTTGGCGAAGTACTTGCAAACGTTTTCGGCTGCAGTGCTGAGATCGTGACTGAAGGGGCAAGCGTTGCCTGCCTGGCAAGCGCCTTGACGGAAGAACTTGCAAGGAACATGCGATGTGTCTGTTGAAGTAGTAGAGACCACAGATTAGCAAAATAGTACACCGAAAAGTTGAAGATTGGAAAGTGGTTGCGGCATTGCAGGGCAAATGACGAATGGCGGGGTACACGGAGGCAGAAGGGGTCTTCGCCGAGGTTATCTCCCCATTGCCAGACAAAAAAAAGCAGACGTACTTGGTGGACTGCGTGATCCGTCGAAACGAGCGACGGCAGCAGCAGAGGTGGGAGGAGGAGGCATTGGAGGCATCATGCCATTCGAGTGACCCGGTAGTTGCTGTTGTTGCTGCTGCTGATGCTGCTGCTGTGGTGGTGGTGGAGGAATGTTCAGACTACCGCCACGTATATGCCCGCGAAATTCGCCGAGGTTTGTGGCCGCCATTTTTGGGGAGAGTGTGTGTTGAGGAAACTTGGTGTTGTCGGGAAACCTGCGCAGCTGCTGGAAGTTTGTCGATTTCAAAGAATTAGTTGAGTTTTGGGCGGTGGTGGTGGTAGTGGTGGAGGGGAGGCGGCCCGATTTCTTTCGCGCAGAGCGGATTACGGGTTCCAGCGCCAGGGCAGGTCCAGTTCGGCTGGTTGGATTGAGGGGCAGCCGCTCGGGACAGGGGCGCGGCCAGTCGTCGTCAATTGAACAGGGGGGCACGCGACGGACGACGACGCCGCCGCCGTTTAAAAGAACTGACTCTGGTTTGTTTTTAGGGAGATCAATACAACAGCAAAATTGCCAAAAAAAAAAATTGAAATGGAGAGGGTATTTCCAAGTCAGCTCCGGAAGCAACGGGGTGGTAAGACTGGATTGGATGTGTGGTAAGGTTTGTTCGTGGGTCTCTCTGTCTGATAAGGTCGAGGGCACTCATAAGATGATGGAGCAGATAGGAGGAGTTGTAGGTAAGGTACCTGGGTAGGTAAGGAGGGGGAGCTTCGAGGATGAACTGGAGGCAGATAGCGCGGCATGTATGAAGTGGCGAGCCGAGAGAGACAGACAGACAACAGACGGATCTCTTTGGTTTTAAAAAGCCCGCGCCATCCAGTATGGACATAAGGTATCGGCAGTGGGCAGTGGCCTGTGGGCTGTGTGTTCGGTCGGATACCTGCGTTCAGTACTTATCCACGCACACCCAATATGGATAGACGCCTGATGCGTATTGGATGGTACTTCGTACCTGTGCGAAGCTGCCGCACGTCTCTGTCCCGGCGCGAGTCTTTGAGGGTCGGCCTGATTCGACGAATGGATGGATATCAATGTCAAGGTTGGTTCGGTATGGAATCAAGATATCCCTATTATTTATCAACACATCCCGGCTTTGAGCAACCATATCCGATGCAAGTCAACAAGCGATACGATATTGATCCAAGTATTGTGTTCTCCCATCCATGTCAAGTACCTCCTACATACAGGTGCATGTACATACATGATTGTTGGACACTGAGACATGCACAGCTGCTATGGAAAGTGTACTGTACGCCTGGTAGGTGCCTTAGGTATTCGTACAGCCACTTCAACGTGGGGAAGGGGGTCGTCTCCAAGACAGCAGCAAGGTGGTTCAAGCTCAGATTGCTGGACGAACATTGGACAGCCACAGCCACAGCGACTGATAGACAGGGACATATTAACTACCTACGTAACTGACAGGCTGCTTGCACAACCAGTGAGCACAGCAAGAACCGTGCAGTAGGGGCCGGCAGCTCCCTGACTTTTTTGGAAATTCCATGACCGTTGACGAAAAGGACGGGCGGAAACGCCTCTGCAGTGCGAGCAGTTTTGACTCGAACTTTAAGGGAGTAGGTTTGGGATCCTCCGTTTGCCCTCCATTGATCAGCGAGCAATCGACGGGAAGCTCCAAAAAAATAAAAGGATGGTCAAATGTGGGGAGAGAGAGGGGACCCTGCACAAATGGATTCGGGAGGGGCAGGTGGTGTGTGCACACCTGTCCTGACATTTCCATTTAAAAAGTGCCCAAATTGGCTGATGCAGCGACCGACTGATGCATCCTTGAGCGTGGGGGTACCGTCCGATTGTGTATTGTAACTATTCCAACAAGTTTCAGTCAGAACAGATTCGAGTCTTGTTGGTGTGTTGAAGTTGAGGTTCACCAAATTCAAGCAGGTGGCAGGGATCCTTCATCTTTTTTTCTCCCTTCACCTCGTACGAAATAGGCTTGTTCCGGTGTGCAACTAGCGGGCCAGCCATCTTTTGGGGAGTCATGTGTGTCAGTGTGTTATGCCACCTCAGCTGCCTGATCACGAGCCCGAGCACGATACCCGTTGGTACCACTGGAACAGCCCGGCTCTCTGGGTTAGACTGGAACTTGTCGTGAAAACGATTCAGATCAAGGCATAAAGATTGGCATGGCACTAGTTTGCTCCAGTTACGATGGCTTCCAAATCCAGCAACTGACTGGTGCGTACCGATTTATGGCCAGTTGCAGCCGACTGTGCCATCGTGTTTTCTGGCAGCTTTCGCAATGTGAAAGTGGGTGGTAGCCCAGGTCGGTAATCGGCTGTCCCGGATGGATCTTGTTTGCGGCGTGTCGTCTGCCATCCACCGCCTACCTAGGCATTCCAGCAGGATCCGGAGTTGAAGAATCATAATAGAAGCAGAACGAGATTCATGGGAAGGAAAACAAGCAACCCCGCCATTCATCCATCCCTCCCTTCCTGACGATGCGGGGATGTGGGCGGTACGGTAGCCGATCGATGTTGGGGCTTTCATGCCAAGACTCTTTTCGAAATATGAAATGGATGCAACACTTCAAGTTTCTGCAATCGAGCTCATCAATGCGATCTCGGTGCCACGTTCCCTCTCAGTTCGCTGATAGGTTCAGGCAGTAAGTACCTAGTAATCTGCATGTTTCTTTGGGTGGCAGCTTATGATCTGGGGTCGGAAGCAATCGAATGGTGGTGGTGAGGGTGAAGGTGCGATAAAGATTTATGGAGATAGGAAACCATCGGACCATTGCGTGAATGCGGGGGTGACATTTTGCTGCACGGACCACTTTGTTTGATGGCTTGGCACCTCTTTCAATTTTGCGGGCACTGGGCAGTAGAGTCTTTTGTCACCATCTTCTCTCCCCATCCCATTCCCGATTATTCGTAATTGATAATTCCATCGGCAAGGCAGGACTCTGATCGTACTTCGTACTTCCAACTCACCGCCTTGAATATCACGAGTTCGCACTCTCCGGGAACGACCGCCAAAAAAAAAAGTGACAGGTCAAGTAACCCTTTTCTAAGCCGACTTCCAGATATTGCACGCCTTCCATGCAATTCCGACGAGCTGCAGGTTTGCCATTAAGCAAAGAGACCACCTGAGTGGTCCGAATGAAGCCAAGCGAACATGCTGACAAAATCCATGCGAACTCCTTCCTCCTCCGCCAGAGCCGTTTTTGGCCGCCCATGCCGTCCCCAGTACCACTTGATATCTGATATTCCTTGGAAGCTTTTTCTTTTTCTCGGCTCTTCTTTTACCTTGTTTGACCCCCAATTCAGCACTGAAGCCGCTGTTGTGCTCCGCCAAGCCTGGATCACGGCAGTCTGTATTTCCCACGACTTTCATATATCAAAAGTATCGAATAAGTGTGCGCTTCATTGGCCCAATGACACCGGCAATCCGCATCTTGGAGGGTTGGGGAGAGCCGCGCGACGATCCCTCGCATCGGACCTATCGAGACTCAGTGGCGCTCCCCCCTAGCTACCCAGCGCGCGTCTGCACGAAACGGAAATGCAATGCACCCTTGTTCCCCGGTCTTGCATGATGCATCTCCGACTGGCCTACCTTATCATCACGACAGACTGCTTCGACTTCAAAACACACAACACACCCAATACGAGCTGGTGATGGTAAACATTGCTGATCCGAACCCTTTCCTCAGCTTCTTGTCTCTCACTATGTTGCTTCCATCCGGGTCAGAGGATCACCTCAGTCCAAGGCATTCGCGCATTGCATTCATTAGGTATCCAGTTACGTCTTGTACTCGCTTGATTGGACCCCCACGCATCCAACGAGATCTTCCCGGCCTGACAAGCGGGTATCTCTTCATCGAATCCCTCCAGGTTGTCATGTCTCACTTCTAAACAATCTCCCCGCCGCCGTCGTCCTCGTTCTTAGCCGGCTCTAAGGTAGTCAGATGCCGCCCGGGATATATGCTCCGTATTCTTCAACTACCCCACTCGAGGACACCCTTCGGTCATGTCCACGAGGTGTCATGCTCGGATATGTGACTCTTGTTTTTCAACACACTTGGTCGGGTGTAGGCTCGTCCGATGCCACTGTGCTGCGGACGGGGTCGCAGTTATCGTCGATCTCACTGCTGCTCATCGGCCGGCCGCCTCAACTGATAGTATAGTCTCATGGGCGCTGGGACACTTTCCCGTATACAGAACACCGCCATCCTGCCCAATGCTCACCAACTTTAGCCAAGCATCGTTGCGCGTCCTCTTCCATGCTGCATTATTAGCTGCGGCGTTGTGGGGAGCGTGAATGTGATCGGTCTGGCCGTTACGTCGACAAATCACGGAGCTAGCCGGGCCACCCTTTCAACGTTGAGACACATGCAAGCCACCACACCCTCTTTTTCTTCCCAGAGAAACACACACAAAGAAAAGAGAGGGCAGTCTATTCCATCTCTCTCACAGCCTTGGTGGTGTTACAGGTGGGGTGAGAATCCATTTTGTGTTTGTCAGTTCCCACGCCGCATGACTGTTTTCTTTCTCGTCGTCTTACCGGAGGAACTTGATTTCTGTGGCCACAAGATGCCTTCTTCGAGAGAAAAAGGTGTCTCTGCTCTTCGATAACCTGATGATCGTCCGCGTTGCAACGTTTTCTCCCCTTTCTTCATCTTCTTCTGCGAGTATTGTCATGTCGTCGCACCCTCAGCTCAAGGCCACATGTCTCACGCTTCCCCCCACCCACTTTGGTCTCGACGCCAGGGACTTTTATTCTTACCCACAAAGCATGAGAGACACGGAAACATCTGTAATCCCCCATGCTCACCAATCACTTCACGATGCTGGCGATATCCAGGAAGGTCGGCAAGGTTCCTCGGTCTCAAGCCTGTATGACAAGCACAAACTTGAATATGCACCCCGTCCAGAACACACTACCACATGCATAATTCCAATACTTTTCAGCTACGTGGGTGGAACGATGGGTGTTTTCGTCTCCAAGACCACACAATTCCCATGTTTTCCAGCCAAGCCACAGTCTGACGAAGGCAACCACTCACTGAGGGCGTGGTTGTGGTGCGGTGTGGTGTGGTGTGGTCCGCGGCTTAGTAGTCGTTTGCGCGACGCATCCCATGACCACTCGCATGCTGCACGCGCGGTAGTAGTACGGCTTCGATTTTCCGGCGTAACCCCATTTTCCTTCGATTGTATCCCGATGACGTAGGTATGTACTTACCTAGAGGGGGTGGTATACTACTACTAGTACATATTTGCTGTTGAAATGTTGATATGGACGGGCAAAAGCAAGATGGGGCAAAATGACAAATAGAACTCTTGGACGCGTCAAGCTTGTCATGCTTGCTTTTGTTTTCAACGGGCTGCGAGTAATGCCTGTAGCGGCTAGCATATCAGACCGGTGGGCGGTGGTTAGGCAGATAGACCTGGGGCAGGGATGGAAGAGCTGTGTGGGTAGGAAGAGAACCAGCAGCCAATAGGGGGCATGAGACCCTTCAACGGGGAGGAAGACTAGCACATGCCGCATGCCTGGTGATGCGGGTAGGGTGGTGCCCTGGGTGGGTGGACAAAAGTGGATGTATGAATGCACAGGTACATCAGGTATTCATACCCAGAGGTGGTATATGCCAAGGGAACTGAGTATGTATGGACTGACTTCCATGTCTCACAACAGCTTTTCTGGTGTATTCCTGCTGTGGATTGGTGTCTCAGGTGTTTCCCCACACTGTTATCGAATTTCACCTGGTCTGATACTTTTACTTGTACTCTCGCGTCCTGTATGTCGGCGTGAGGTGGTGTTTGTTGATGTTGCTACCTTTCTGGTCGTGATATTCGCCATCACGGGCAGGCGAATACTTGCATGCGACGTACATACAAGTGGCTGCCTGCAGATCGGGTTTAGGAGCGAGTACAACCATCCCGTCTATACTATACGATGTAAACAAGCCGAGTCAGTCACATGCTACAGAACTTACATCATATCAACGTCACCGGCTATGGAGGCAGTTTTGACATTTGAATCTTGAGCGTGGTGGCAATCATAAATACAGATCGCAGAATGAATGACTGGGCGAGGTGTGGGAAAGACAGTGAAAAGTGGCCAGGGGGTTGTGTCTCACAGCTGCATTGCTCTGATGGATCTAGACCGAGTTCCCGCGGGTTGTCGAGTCACTGCTGTCGAGAACAGGTATCAGGGGGCTGTGTGTCGCTTGTTGTGAGACACTGGATGACACATGGGGATTCCTCGTAGATAGGGGATGTTCGTGTTGGTAGGAGTTGGGTTATGGGTGTTCATGATGTTGTTACAGGCAAAGAAACTGTCATGGAGGCATGCCCATAGCCTGTGCGCAACTCATTGAATTGTTGCATATCGGCATCGATCTTCTCTGCCAGATGTTTCACTTCAAACTTGAAGTGCACTGTAACCGCGGAATTTCGACTTTGTTTCTACATTATCAGACACTCTAGACATTATTATGGTTTGGTGAAGAAACTGGGTTGTGGAAACTAACTGACGAATGTGCTAAGAGTGGTATGATTTCACCCCCCTTTCGTGGAATGAGCCTACCTAACTCTACCATTCAATCATGAATTTTATCATGATATCATCCCATCGTGACCCATTGACCCGCGCTTGCCTCTCCGGAGTATTTTCTTACTTATCCCATACCAAGCTACTCCAACCGGGTCTCTTCTACGACTTGATCTGGCGACTTGGCCTTCTCTACATGACTGTCTTTGGTCTGAACTTCCTTCAGTGCCTCGTCCATAATCGTGGTCTTGGTCGTCTTGAACTTCCATGCCGGTATGCCCCGCTCAAATAACTCGTCAATCTCTTCCAGTGTACGCCCCTTGAGCTCCGGTAGAAAGAAAAAGACAAAGATACTCGTGACAAAATTGGAAGCCGCCCAGATGTAGCCGTATTTCGCACCCTTGGAGGGATTAGCAGTGATACCACATAGAATCATTGTTTGCTGCAGAAAACTTACCCAGTTCATGTTTTCAGGGTTGATAAAGAACGGCGAGCAAAAGCTCGTAACCCAAGCCAACAGATAACTCAAACTCACTGCTGCTCCCACTGTCCAAGACCTTAGTCTCGTGCTGACTATTTCGGTCGCCACGGGATAACTTGCTGAGCCTACAAAAGCGGCATAAATCGCAATGAACAGGGAGAAGAAAGTAACCACCAGAATTACTTTATTTGAGATATTGGATGACTAAGGGAAAACTTCATGTCAGAACAGCTCTAGGTCTCAATCCAAAGGCAAAACGCAAGAAAACACCGGGATCGCATTCTGCGCATAAAACTCCCTCTCTCTGCAATGGTGCAGCGAG
>MU864533.1:0-41871 GCA_033296905.1 Podospora australis
TTCGCTTACGCGTTAAAATAGTTGTAGAGGGACCGCTTATCCCATTGGGATGGAGGCAAGGCCTCCCACGGTGTAAGAACAATAATAATAATAATGTATTTGACGGATCAACTTGCCATTGTAGAATCATCGGCATGTTTATTGCTTGGTTCTAATACATGTGTCTAAGTGACACATAATTGACTGTCTATCTTTGGTCTGATGTTCATGACCGTGTTCTTGATTCTTGCTGTGCCCTTTTCTTGGCTGGCATCGCCACATTCATTACTTTTACACATCTGACTCGATATTCTTAATCAAATCATTAAACCGATGTTAGTTCCTCTAAAATTGGCTCCCTCACTTGACTTTGAGGAGTGATCAGCCGAAGCAATAACAACCCACAACAGCATCTGCAAACCAAAAAGAACTCCCAGGCTTGTTCCATCGTACCAGACCAGCTTCTGACATTTGCGGTTCGCGAACCGCTCTCTAAGCTCCTGTACACTGAGCGATCCTTCGAAGTCGTTTTTCCAACTCTTCCGAACCCGCTTCAAACCAGGCGCGCAACCATGCGGATGCCCTCTTCCTCTTCCCATGTTCCCCAACCCCACAGCCAAAAACTTCTTGCGGTCCTCGTTCCCGAACCAGGGAACGTCTTGATAGCCCAAGAAATGGGCGTGTTTTGCTCCCCAGACGGACCACTCGCTCCTGATGGGTTTCCCGGGACCGTATTTAGCTTCTACCGTCTTGAGGTCGTAGAATAGTGCTCTTCTGCGGTAGGAAGAGTAGGCACGGTCGTCCTCGTATTCGATCTGGTGCCTGCTGTTCCCCGGCATGGTGAGGGCTCTTGCCTTGGGGAGGGTTTGGAGAGCTAGGTGGATTTCTTTCTTTGAAATTCCTGCGGGGATGAGGAAGTCCCTTATGAGCTGCTCCGTGGGAAGGGCGTTTTGGAGGATGTAGCAGCAGTGGCAGAGGAGTTTTCCTGTGGGTAGCCAGAGGAAGGCGGCGCTGTCTTACAGGGTTGTGGGAGGAGAATGGGGAGGAGGAGCATTTTTTGGGGGATGGTGATAGGTTCGCCAGGGCTAGAAAGTCGATGTCGATGTCATCGTCGGTGTCATAGAGGTAGTAATCATCATCATCTTCTTCGTCGTAGATGTCATCTTCTGGCTTGGCGTGACCGCTGCAGGGGAAATCGGGCCAGTTTCCCGCAGCTAAAGACCGGGAGAGATCCTCGCAGGAAAAGTTGCTGGCATCGGCTAGGATAAACGCTCTGATTGCCTCTGGGAAGTTGTTGACGAGAAACATATCTGAAGGAACGGCATTGGTTGTGTTCATAGCCGCATGGTTGACCAGGCGGAACTTGATCAATGTGGGAATATCCAGGTTTTGCAGGATGATGATGAGGAGCTCGTTGGGGAAGATAGAGAGGTCTCCGAGGCCTGGCCAGTTTTGTTTTGCTGGTACTCCCAATGCGTACAGTGTTTTGAATATTATCTCGTAGTAGCCGTTGACATTGTCCAGCGGGAGGCGCTTAAGGTACCGGTGCGTGGCGACGGGGTCGATGGCATCACGCCAGTCTTTGTAATGGCGGCGGTATTTTATGTGGTCTCGCCATCTATATATGGCTATGTTGTTGGGCATTTTCCATATCCTCCGTTGGGGTGTAGATTCCGGTGGAGGGATGGTTGTCGTTTTGAGACGCGATTTAGACCGCGACGGACTGTGGGAGCTCTGTTTGGTCAGCGCTGTACCAGCTGAGCTCAGAGTGCCGGGCAGTTGGCAGTTGGCAGCCAGGCTGTGTCTCATCTTCTGTCAGAGGTCATGTGTTTCTTCATGTGGTAATAGGTTTATTCGAGTGCTCAAAAACCAAAATCCGATCTAAAAGCAGAAACTTTCGGCCGTTATTCGATAGAAGATTTGGTTGCATATTTTCTGCCGGCAAAACTTGAAGGAGACCACGATATGCAATCTACTAGCGCTGGATGAAACATCACTGAATCACTGTGACAGCAACATCCACGTCCAGGTATTCTTGAGAAGCCAATTTCATGTGTGTATTGTCCCATGGAAAGAAACATCTCTCGAACAAAAGAAAATTGCTACCAAGGACTTCACATTAGTATCTCAAAGAAAGGTGGTTCCAAACCGCTTCAAACTTTCAGTTTCTCAGCGCACCATGTTGCCCCTACGTACAATATCGTCAGCCTGTCAGCCTGTCAGGTAAGGTTGATATCTACAAGTATGTCGAAGGCGTACCTACTCAAAATCATTTCGGTTCTGGCCTATTCCATGTTAACCCCAACTTCAGAGATGATCTATATGAATCACCCTCTTGTCTCCATGGCTGACGTCGGAAGGGCGTACCAAAGTGACCTCACCCTTTGATATGCTCGTACTCGGCAGACTGCACGACCATATCAGACAACGATAGGCCTATGCCTGCGCCAATTTTACCGAAGACAGTGTTGTCATTGACCGAGATGGCGATTCACCTTGAAGGTCCAACTGGATGCGACAGCGCCAATAGCCACTGGCTTTCCATTTAAGAGAGACGGCTGGTGATTTGGGGGTTAGCCTGGGCTTCGACCGAAATATGGTGTCCGTCACAACCTGGCTGCTCGTCCATATGAACTTGGAACCCAACCTGCCTTTGCGCGTTCATGCGTGCGCAATGCAGTGGTGAAAAGTGGCTGATAGTATCGGTTTGGAGAACGCAGACTTCGAGAAGTTCGCCAATCATCCCTTGCTGGTGTCCATCTTCGCCGAGACGTTAGGATAGCATGGCACGAGTTAATTTTTCGCCACAGAACTCGAGATGCCGGAGTTATTGGGCCGTCGAGGTAAAGCGGGGGTTGAGGAGCTGAGGGTTTGAAACCGAAATCCCAGCAGATGCGATTCCCGCTCGCAGCAGAACACCAAGAGGTTAGCATCATATGTACCTGTAGGGCAAGGGCGCAAGCACTGTTCATTGCGGCATCTTGACGGCGATGCAGTCACTCCAATCCAGGTAGACGCCGTGATCAGTTGTGTGACTTTTTTCCTTCGATTGCCGATACGTTGTTTTCGGCTACTTGTTGCGAAGAATTGGCTGCGCCTCATTTTCGTCTTGTCCGATTCCACCCAATACAACCCTAACAACACCAAGCCAAGAGCCGATTTTCTCGCCCTATCTCAAAATAGCCCCCAAACTAGAGCTTAAATGTTTAGGCTCATGACTGTGCCGCGGACCACGACCGCACAAAACCCATCACCGCCGCAGCCAACCCACTCCAGCTTCTTCCCATCGCTTGATCAGGTGTGCATCATGCGGCGTTCGATCAATGGAAGAACCTCCGCGCCTCTTCAATACATGTCCTGGGCTCGCTTCAAGTAAATGATGAGAGGCTCAATCGTGAGACGATGGAACCGATATCTTGTCCCGCTCTTCCCGTCCGATTTCTGGGATTTTTTTTTCGACCTTTCCGACGTGGACCTAGACTGTATTCCATCTTTAAACCAGCAAAGAAACTGATTGCAAAATGGACGGAATAGACCTCAACGACCCGGCCATCCAGGCCTTCCTCAAGGACCCGGAGATCCTCGCCCAGCTTCCGGCCATGATGCCGCCGCCTGGGGAAATATCCAACTTCGATAACCCCTTCTCCTTGGCGCCCATCGGGAGGATTGTGATCTATGTCTCGATGCCATTAATGGTAATAGCAGTCTTGCTTCGGTACTACGCCCGCTTATTTGTTACAAGAACCCCGGGCGCCGACGACCTCTTGCTTGCGGTGGGCGTGTTGGCGACGTTGACATACTGCATATGGGCCATTATTCGTATGTTTCTTCCATCTGTCTCTCATTCTTGTACTGGAACAATGATTAACACCCCAAACAAGTCTTTGGAGGACCCAACTTCGGCCCTCACCAGTGGAACGTGCGGTTAGTAACAGTCACAAGAGACTACATCAACCGGTCGTCCTTCATGGTGCCACTGCTCTACAATGTCAGCGTCATCTGTGTCAAGACCTCGCTGCTGGTCCTGTATCTGCGTCTTTTCCGACCGTCAAGACTGGCCAAAATCATGATCTGGTCCGGCATGGTGTGCATCGTCGTGGTCTACACCTTCTTCTTCATCACCAAAGCCATCTTTTGCCGACCCAACCAGTGGCCGGACGGTGAGGACCAGTTCACTTTTCTCATGAGAGTGGCCACTGCCGAGAGCAAATGCTACAATCCGAATCTGAAGTTTGGGATAGCGGAGGGCGTGTTCAGTGTCGTGTCCGACTTGTACTTGATGTTGATCCCGATTTTGTCGGTGTCGAGCTTGCATTTGCCCCTGAAGAGGAAGCTGGGGATGTGTGGTATCTTTTTGGTTGGTTTGATGTAAGTGTTTGTCCCTTTATTGTCCTTAGAGAGTATTTAGACTGACCGAGTGTCTTACCTTCAACAGCGCCACTGGTTGCTCCTGCGCAACGCTCAAGTTCCGAGTCGAGCAGACCTGGTCACTCGACTTTGCCTGGCTGTCGGGCATCATCATGATGCTAGGGTATGTTTGATCTCTTCGTCTTCTTACAAGGCCATGACTAACAGGTTGTGGTGCAAACAGAGCGGTTGAACTCAGCGCAGGCATCATCTGCGCATCAATCCCAGTTGCCTTCATCTTGTTCCGCAGACTCGGCTCCTCCCCCGTCGTGTCCTCAATTAAAAGCTACCTCAACGGCCGCTTCACCTGGCCGAAAGAGAAGTCCACGCCGCGCCACAGCGAAATGGAAGTCGATGAGCTGAATATGGAAGCAGGGAAGAGCAACAACCCGCTCCCGAAACCACCGAGAGCTACACTGACGGGACTGAGAACGTTTATTGGAAAAGTCCACGGCGGTGATAAGACTCTCACCAGTACACGGCAAACGGGGCCAGTGCATATCACCAAAATGACGACGTTCAACACAACATACACCGAGGTTGGGTCAATGGAGGAAGGCCCGTATCGGCATCATCATGTCAAGCAAGATCATCACTGGGCTGATGGTAATGGTGTGGCATATGCGCATCCTCCCCCGCTGCGATCATCAGGCGGAAGATTTCAAGAGAATGCTGGTAGCTTTCAGGGTGGTGGTCACGGCGTCCTGCTTCCTATGAGCCACGAACAGTATCTCGCACAATTTGGGCGATATCCGCACCAACGATGAACAGCTGTTGAAGCTTTTATATGAAAAGGGTATATATCATCATTTAACAGCCTACCAGCATTTGCTGCCAGAGAGTGGACCACGTCGAAAAGTTGTATTCGTGGGTTTGTCAGACCAAAAGCCACGTTAACGGTTGAGGAAAAGCAGTCAGAAAATCACTCATTCTCACACCATCTCGACCGCCACTCAAAACACAAAACCGTAGCGTAAGGCAGGTATGCGGCATTTTTCCGCTTCACGAGTGTGGCGGGCCTGTGTCGAGGACCTGGAGGACTTGGGAACAAAATTTGTGGTTGCAACTGCCAACCATACAAGTCCGAGAGGGAGGTCATTTGGGTGACGTCAGACGGGAATGAGAACGCCTATGGGTGGTTGCTTTGTTTCTCTGTGATTCAGAAGATGTTCCGATATCTCCAACGCAGACGATGCCGAATCTTGGGGACACAAGGGTACGCACCGGCAATAGCGCGAGAAGTTGGGCGGATAGATACCATGATATAGCAAGTCACCAACAATTTTAGGTCTTTACTATATACTATGATCACTTTAAGTCACTCTGTTTCCTGCCTCTTTCCCGTCCAGTCCGATGTTGCTATGCGAGGTGAACATGTGCAGTGACGTGATACATTCGTGGTTCGGTGAGGTGCCTGGTCTACTCATTGATTGGTGGCGAGAATGCGTTCGACTTTTTGTCCCGTGCCTTTCATGATGGCATGTTCCTCGACGGTGACGAAGATACCGCCGAAGAGCCACCTAGAATCTTTCGCCTTTCAGAGACCCAGACTACCAGCGTAAGAAAAGTCGTCCCACGGTATATCTGGATCGATGCAATTTGTATCAATCAAGAAGATCTGGGGGAACGAGCTGAACAGGTCGCCATGATGGATAATATCTACCAGCAGTCCTTGATGACAATCGTCCGGTAAGAACGCTCTACTTGTTTGCCTAGAATATCATCACGGCGAGAACAGCTCTTTTACTGATCAGCGACTGTCTACGTTCCATCTAGGCTAGGAGAAACAAACCCGCATCCCGAAGCGTGGTGGATAATTGAGGATTTCACCCCCCGATTTGTTGCACTTTTTGAGCGAAAGCGGAGGGCCTACTTTACGTCCAAGGACCCTTTTATGACAACAGATCGGGAGCTCATCGAGAGCTTGGGTGGTAATCAGGTATTTTCCCGCTGGAAAGCACAGTACAGCCACTTATTCTTATTTCTTGTCCGACGACGCTGGTTTGAAAGGGGGTGGGTTGTGCAAGAGGTCCTGTTGAAATCTTTAAACACCTGACGATGTGACGTTGCTTTGTGGATCACGACCTCCAATTCTATGGGGAAAACTACAGAAATTCATGGGCTTCCTAATCCGCACCTGGGCAGACCCTCTGCTCGATCGCTTTTGGCACGAGCACTACGAACAACACTTCTCAATGTCAAAGCGACTCGGCAGCATGAATAACTTCAACGGGATAACCAATCTCCTGCAAACGCGGGGTGAAACACCACCACTGCCTGGGACATCGACTGAGCATCAGCTCTTCGCAACTGTTCTATGCGAGACATCTTACATGCTGAGGTCCCTAAGGTTCTTTGACTGCCGTGATGTAATCTATGGTGGCTTGGGCTTGGCTACGTGCAAGTTGCCCTCTCGTCTTGACGCTGGCAAATCGGACGTAAGCGCCTCTACCAGTCTCGAGGTCAATTACGAGAGCTCTGTTCGGCAGGTTTATACTGGAGCAGCATGGACTATTTTACAGGACATGTTACATTTAGACTTACTGTCTACCGTCGAAAACGTGACCGAAAGGTTGCGAGATGATCTACCTTTCTGGGTTCCTGACTTTTCTGTGAGCCATGATTCAAGGAGGATTGCCCACCCGAACATGAAAGCAAGCGGGTTTCAAGCATCGAGGCCACGGTCCCACAGGTCATCACTCACTCTGGAAAATGGCAAGACACTTGTGGTACGCGGGATTAAGATTGGGATTGTACTTGAACAGGGCCCGGAAATTTGGCGGTATAACATACATGAAGTACCTTGGGAGTGGGTTATACGCCAACTTATCAATTACGAAGGACCGTGTTGTACTGGCACAAACCAGTGTCGTGAGGAGGCCCTCTCTCGGACACATACGGCAGGCACGTATGACAAAGAGCTCGATTTTAGCCAGGTCCATCATCTGTTTCGAAAGTGGTGGGCGAGGACTCTGGCAGGTCGTATCAGATGGTTGGGCGGTGAAAATGGCGGTCATCCTGATGACACCGACCTTATTGACCTTCTGAAGCATTTTGAACAACAGAAAGGGGAATGCCCGTGGTTCCCTTGTCGCCTGGAAGTTCTGCAGAATGATGAAGGAGATGAAAACAACTCAGCGTACAGGATACTAACCGATTGGATGTATACTCACTGGCCAGAGAGGAGAATACTGAGTCTGTCCGAAGGTCGTTTTAGATTAGGATTCACCAGTGTAGAATTCGGAGATGAGATATGGTTGTTGGAAGGGGGGAGAACACCGTACACCCTGCGCAAACTGCAAGATGGTAACGTTACCGGTTATCGGTTTATGGGTGAGGTCTATATTTATCGAGTTATGCATGGCGAGCTTGCTACTGATGAGCTCATGGCTTCTATGGCTTCCGTCAGGATTCATTGACAAACTGGATCATCTTGTTTTCACAACTACTTCTTCTGTCACCATACCTGTTTGGCTTTCAAGGGTGCCTACGTACGCGCATCGATGATGAATTTGGTTGAGTTTATTCGCTTTCATCTCTTTGCACCGATATAAACTCATTGTACTTCTCTATACCCTCATCACAATTTAAGATAACTCACGGCGGGGACAAGACAGAACATGTGATATCCCACACTGCCGATCATGTTAAACGTCAGCTGATTCTTATCTCCTCACAACTTTGCCAGCACTTTCGTTCCTTAGCATCAGATAGTTAACATCACCTCTAACCAACTTCATCACCTCTAGCCAGCATCACCTCGAATCACTCCCGTCAGCTCAAGGGCCCCACCACAACTACACCGGCACGATTTGTTGTACTTAAGCAGGTGTCTAAGGTAGGTATCTAACAAACTGTTATCACCCATCCAGACATAGCTCCCCTCAGTCTACTTTCTGTCCTTCCACATCAATTACAAGACGATAGATTGATAATCGGCAATGGGTATCCGATACCTCGGCACCGAAACCAAGCAGCCAGTCCTGGTCAATATACAGAACAAACTACCGCGATAATATCCCGCTGCACTGTACTGCAGCTCAAGCAGTCAACCTGAGAAGCAGCAGCAAAGAGTAACCCAACATACATGCTCACCCCACAGTCACTCGAGGTTATAGAGTTAAAGAACGATATGATCTTGACCAGAAGAAGGAATCGCCTCATTTTTGAGCTTCAACTTTTGCCCCAACCATCCATTCGGATATCCCACAATCAGCTATACCCGAGTCGCATATAAAGCTTCAGCGTCTACATCATATCTGTAACAACCCGTATCTCCATCTCAACCTGCTCCTGCTGTATTGCGGATATCGACATGAACACAGAAACACAAACACCCCACGAGATCCATAACAACCCAACAGCTAACGGCAACCAACCGCCATGCACCGGATGCAGATGCGGCAGAGACGCGACTGTACGCCGGGTTGTGGGCGGACAACAAGTTCCAACCGATCGATCGATAGCCGGGGTCTTTACCTACCGGGGGAAGAAAGACCCTGAATTTTCCCAAGCGCGAAGGATTTGGGACTTGTGTACAATATATTTCCTTTTTATTTGGTATCT
This sequence comes from Podospora australis, assembly GCA_033296905.1. Classification (NCBI taxonomy): domain Eukaryota; kingdom Fungi; phylum Ascomycota; class Sordariomycetes; order Sordariales; family Podosporaceae; genus Podospora; species Podospora australis. Next base: position 8,953 of record MU864533.1, read on the forward strand.
GACTTCTGACATGAAGCGAAAGAAATGAATGCGACTCTACTCTTGTGCGTGTATGTAACGCTACGCTTTCTCATTTTAACCGGCGGTAAGATACCCAAATTGCAAACACCCACCCCCTAGCAGAGAGTGGGTTGGGTTGGCAGAATATATTTCACCAAAATGTATGTCAGATGGATTCATCTGTATGGGATGACGGGTAAAAGTCACGGGCAGATAAACATGGTATTCTCGCTTATGAAGCAACACCAACCGGCAGACACACACACACACACTTTTGTGTCCACACACGGGTGTTCCGCTCTCCTGGGGAAATCCGACCGCCAGGTTTTGGCACTGTCTTGTCTGCTGCTTCCCATGTTGTGTTCCCTTGACACTCGCAAGGATGTTTTTGCTACAGTGGTACTGTTATTCCCCAAATTTGGTGATCCTATGGTTTCTTTCCATTTTCCATGATCGCCACACCGTTGGTCGTTTGACCAGCTGCAGTACTACCCGTAGATCTTTTTGATGAGGGATCAGACCTTGGAGCCAAAGAAAACCGTGGATAGGGGAAATTGCTTTAAGGAGCCACATGTTGGCTCCGTATTTGCATTTCTCGGCAGAAAACAATTAGTATTTAATGCGCCGAGTATCCGAGTGCAATATGCTAAAACGACGGCTGTTGAAGAAGTGATAGTGTGCCGTTGAAACACCCAGACTTCTGGAAAATCTGGAAGGAAACCATCGTGAGAAATGTCTTTTAGAAATATCTGAAACAAAGATAAATTCAAACCACCTGGACAAAGTTTGCCAAGTGGTGGGACGGGAAGTCGAAATGGCTGCAGTACCAAGCCATCGGTGAACAAGCCACATGCCTCATACCAAGCCCTTGGCTACAGCATGGTGATGATGCTGAATCCGGGAATGGGGATGGGACAAATTCCCCATTGGAGAGTCCCATGATGCCCCCGGCCGTCACGCTGATGGGAAAGAGTGCGACAATGGACGTGAGAGCCAAGACGTTCATGGTGACCATCACTGACGAGAGAAACTGTGGGCAACCGCTTTCCACTACGAGTAACGACGATAAGGACGGCGATCAACCTTTGGTACACTACTTGCAACACGTGTAGTATATGTAGTGCACCGTCACACTTGGGTTTTGGCACGCGTCCGTCGCTTCCGAGATTGGGAACAAAGTGGTTGTTGTCTCGTCGTCGCCGCCGTTGTCGCGTGGCATCAGACCTACTGGAACGGAGCCGGTCGACGTTGAGCTGCTGCTGATGAGGATTGAGAGACAGATTGTTGGGGGAATTGGCTGGTAGGAAACAAAGTGCAGTCGCAGTTGGCATTTCGCGTCCAGCGCCTTGGGAGATTATCGGAGGTACTGCCTCTTCTGGACGTACTTACCATGGTCGGTGAGGTTTGGCGCGAGGTTGGTGATGGAGGGATGATGGGATGGGAATGGGTACGACGGGGTGACAATCCGTCGAGTTTAGCTTCATTTGACACCGGCAGTCGCTTTCGTTAACTCGTTTCTTTCTTTTTCTCGGGCGGCCGGAACATCCAAAAGCAAGCAAGCAAAGGCGGCAGTCAACCTGCTGACCATACGTTGCCTGGACGCCGCGCCTCCTTGGCCGGCAGAGGAAGCGGACGGTGTGGAAGTGGGAGGGCGGTCATTGGTGGTGGTTTGTGGATGAGCGTTATGCCCAGCCTCAGTGAGCAAGACAAGAAACAATGCAAACCAAAAAGAGTTGAACTGGAAAACTGGCCCGAAAAAGGCGGAACGGTCGTGTTTGGACAAGTTGATGAAGCGATGGAATGGTGAGGTTCCATCGCTGGAAGATGCCAAGTTTCCGATACCAGGGGACCCCCGTTTCCCCGTCCTGTTCAAGGGACCAAGACTGCAACGGCATTGTTCCAGTGCTAAATTCTTGGGTGCAGGCTATTCACTGGGCACAAACCACACCTACGAAACGATATATCCTCGGTTTATCGACAAAGCAGCGCATCGTCTACGGGGAAATGGATGGTCGCTTCAGGAGTAATGGAATATTGAGAGATTTGGAGAAAGAAAGAACAAAAATGGCACGATGAATTGCTTCAGACAGCTGTAGGATCTCGAGATGGCGCCATCCATGCCCTCGGTGGATCTGAAAACACAAAAGGTCTGGGGAAATTGCGGGCACCTGGAGCAGACGGCGGGCAGTGGGCACAGCGCGGCCCTGTCCGTCTGGGGATTGTGGATAGGTGTTTTCCATCTTCTCCGCAAAACACACAGCAACGGAGAACTCCCGGCACGCCAAAACCAGTTGAACTGAGCTTGAATCTCGGAGATGAGCCGATCTTGTCGTCTTTCTCGCAAGCTCACCAACCTCGAATCCACAGAGTTTGTTTTGAAAGGTCTGGGGAAGTGGCAACTGTTGGACTGGTCTCGAATCCCTCACGTCCACTTGACTCCTCTCTCCTTCTCACAAGAACCTAAACAGCGTGGAGCCCCATGGAGTCGTGGAGTCGTTCGTCTGCCTGTGGATGCCTGGATGACCTTAATGTGACCTCTGCTCGTGTGCGCATCAGGAAAGTGAAAGTTGGTTCTGTGTCTTGTGTCTTTTTCGCTTCCAACTTTGCGATGTTGGGACTGGCTTTCCCCTCTTCTGTGCGTCCCTTTTGCAGTAAGGTCATTCGTTTCATGCAGTTTGCCTGACCTTTCGCATCTGTTGCTGCAATTCTTCCAGTGCTCGAAGGCTGGCGCACTCGTCCTCGATTTCTTTTCTTGGGTTCCGATACGTTCAGTCAATATTGCAACCGCGTAATCATGGAGCCCGACAATTGCAGTTCTTTGGAATTATGCACCCGCGTGGCGCGCATCTCCTCTCCTCTCCTCCAATCTCACTCAACTCTCTCAGTCTTTAGCTTTGCTGTCTGCCTGCACCTAAGCTGCATATTGGGAGAAATCTCTGTCGCCCTGTGAAACAACATAATCATGGTGGTGCTGCTTCTGCAGAGCCCTTACTGGCGCCGGTGACACCTCACGAAAATCTTTGCCATTCTCTCATTTCAGCTTGATGTCTGTGCCCGACGAAGCTATCGTATAGGGCCAACAAACCCGTCAGCCTCAACCGGCCATCCAACGCTCAGACACTGGCACTAACGCTTCCAGAAGCAAGCGTCCTTTGGTCCGCGACCCGCCAGGAAATCGACTCCTCCTTTTTCTTCTCTGTCGTCCCATTACACGCTTGAACTGGCTGACACTGCTCGATACTGGCTGCACTTGGCGTTGTCGGGTGGCTGACTGCAGAGTGCGCGATGATCTGGCATCGCACGTGTCGAGGCAGCGCTCAGACGATCCGACCTGCACTAGTGCCGCCGTCCTGTACCTCACCCTGGAAAGGATGAGAAGAAGAACTGTACAGATTTACCACTGCGGCCAGATTCAGCCAGTTCACTCAGAACACCAGCGTCGTGACAAATAAAAGCGGGCGCCTTACCTTCTTGAGAAAGCTCCAAGACGCGCGCGAGATGCTCATGCAGACGGGGACCAAGGGATTTATCCATCTGCCCGAAGGCTTCATCCGGCGCGCCGTTGGTGGCAGCCACGTGCGGGGATGAGATTTGGATGCTTGGCTTCACCAAGGCATCCTGGGCAAAAAGAAAGAGGGAGAGAAAGTGTGAGAGGGTGAGGGTGAGGTTGCAGTGAGGTTCGCATTGCAACAAACTTGCAGCCCCTGCCCACCAACCAATGGCAGGACGCCGCGGCCAAGCCGGACATGCTCTACAGATCCGGGCTACTGGTGGCGTCAAGACCCCGCGTCCAATTTCGCAATACCGCCCATTGTCTTTCTCGAGTGATTGGACAATGCAATGTCTGGTCCGTTCAGTTCTCTTCCTCGAACCAAACCAAACACCACCACTTCCTCTCGCACATCGGCCCGGTGAGAGTGAACATGATGACAGGTTATTACCACGATAATAACTGTACCTACTATCGGCTGCCTGGGTCTTGACAGTGCCGCGTTATCACGGCTCACTGGCGTTCTCTCTTTTACGGTGCCTGCTTTGGACAACCGATATTTTGGCGGGACGATTAGTGAGAGCACCCACCCCCATTCCCCCAATCCCCCAATCCAGTGCCCAGAGTGCCGCCCTCGCCATCAAGCCACCAGCCAGACACCGCACTGGTACGGAATACACGCACACCACCTACTTTTTTCTTATCCCCAAACAAGACAAGGCCAATGGATAAACGGCTTGGCGGCTTTGGTAAACCGCTGGACGTCAGTGGCTACAGTACCGTACCTTATCCAAACAACACCTCTTCACCTGTGATATTTTTGAGAGAAAAGGTTAAACATGACGATCACTCCCATTCCGATGCTGCCGCATTGCACAGAGCTGGGCTCTCGGACGATAAGCGATGCCACACTCGGCACAGTACTGTACGAGGGAAAAGCCATCAAAATTTCCCACCCCCAAAAAGAATCCGACTTTGGTGTTCCCCGACAAGAAAATGGGGATAATGGGTTGGTCAAGTCAACCTGCATATCCTGCACCTTAGAGGCGATTTGCATTTTTTATCACTGGTGGCTGAAATTGCCCTGGAGACAAACACCGACGCCCATCAGATCATGGTCACCTCATCATTCTATTCTCATTAGCATCGGCCACATCCCGCTTCTCCTCTTCCCCCTTTGCGGGAAAGCTGTTTCTCTTCAAAAACTGGAAGACGCTGTCGGTTGCAGCCAGATGGAGCTGAAGATGGATTCAGGTATCCTGGTCCCTCTTCCCACCCCTGTGTTCTTGTGTACCCTCCGTCCGGCCGTCGAGCCGGGGTATGCCTGGAATAATGGTGTTTTGGGGGTTGACGTGAACGGACGGGCGGGCCAGCGAGGTAGGAGTGAAGGTGGGAAGACAAGGTAGGGTCGTAAGGAAGTCCCAAAGGTGGAACCCCCCATCTTTCCCTGCTCCAGTGTTGCTGATGGTCCAGGATGATCGGCATGGGAATCTCCCAAATGATGCTACGTACCTTTTCCATCCTGTCTTCGTTTCTCTGTCTCGGCGGGGAAGGAGTGAGAAGAAGGGTACTCTTACATACTCCCGTCTCATGTATAAGATGAGGATGTAGTCGCACCTCCGTCCACTGCTGGGTTTTTCCTATCCAGCCTTCCTTTACCCCCTTCCTTCTTCTTCCCCTTCTTCAAGGACTTGCTCAGTTGGCCCAATTTTTTCCCAGAGTCACTCCTCGGGACAAATCATCCCCCAAGTCTCCCTTCGAGGTTGCAGTGCTTCACGGCATCTTGCGTCTCCCGGAAGACAGCTTCCCTACTGCACGTCACCGCGCCCGCGTGTGTGTGTGTGTCTCAGTATACTGCCGTGTTTGTGTTCAACAATCATTAGAGTTAATACAATATGGGTACCTCCGCCGAGGTCTCGGGTGCGGAACGCGATGTTCCCACCACCGAGTCCGACAGCGTCACCAACGAGAAGACCATCTACAAGGAGACCAATGTCGACAACGTCGAGAGTGCCGGTTGGGATGAGGCCAACACCAAGAAGCTGATCCGCAAGATCGACATGACCCTCATTCCCTTCCTCGCCCTCCTCTACCTCCTGTCCTTCCTCGACCGTACCAACATCGGAAACGCCCGTCTCGATACACTCGAGGTGGATCTCGGCCTCGACTCCCGAAAGTTGCAATATAACGATGCCTTGGCTATCTTCTTCCCCTTCTACGTCGCCGCCGAGGTTCCCTCCAACATGGCCATGAAGCGCTTCCGCCCATCGGTCTGGATTCCCAGCATCATGATCGCCTGGGGTATTTGCTGCACGCTGATGGGTGTCGTTCACAACTACGCCGGTCTCATGGCTGTTCGCTCTGCTCTCGGTATTGCTGAGGGTGGTCTCTTCCCCGGTATCACCTACTAGTAAGCCTTTTTAATTTCTGTCTTATGGTTGTGTTGTTTCGTGATTCCTGACCGCGATTGTTTGCAGCATCACCATGTGGTATAGACGCCACGAGTGCGGTTTCCGCATGGCCATCTTCTTCTCGGCTGCCACGGCGGCCGGTGCTTTCGGTGGTCTTCTGGCTCGTGGTATCGTCGAGATGAGAGGTATTGCCGGTCTCTCCGGTTGGCAGTGGATCTTCATCCTCGAGGGTATTCTCACCGTTATTGTCGCCATCATCGCCTTCTGGGCCATGCAGGATTACCCCGCGACCGCCAAGTTCCTGACTCCCGAGGAGCGCCAGGAGGTTTCGGACCGCCTCAAGCTCGATCGGTCTTCGCTCGCCGACGAGTTCAACATGAAGTACTTCTGGGCCGCCATCAAGGACTGGAAGATCTGGGTGCACATGTTCATCACCATCGGCGTCTACACCGGTCTATACTCGTACTCTCTCTTCCTCCCGACCATCATCAACGATCTCGGCACCGCCACCTCCCCCGAGATGGCCCAGCTCATGACGGTCCCTCCTTATGTCGTCGCCTGCTTGTTCTGCGTCAGCGCCGGCTGGTACGCTGATAGGCGCGGCGAGCGTGGTATCTTTATGATCTTCTTCATGGCCATGGCGTACGTTGCAATTCTACATTTATATTAATCCGAAATGCGTTTATGCTAACTTCTTGGACACAGCATCGTCGGTCTTATCATGTTGCTCGCCACCACCAACGCCGCCGTCCGCTATCTCGGCTGCTTCTTCCTCGCTTCGGGTATCTACCCCAACGTGCCCCAAGGTGTCGCCTGGAACGGCAACAACATTGGTGGCTCGCTCAAGCGCGGTGTCGGCATTGCGATGCACGTCGGCTTCGGTAACCTTGGCGGGACCATCTCGGCCTACCTGTTCCTCACCAGGGACCGCCCCAGATACATGCCCGGCTTCAGCACCCTGCTGGCCTGCCAGGCTATGGCGATGATCCTGTCCATCTTCATGACCATCTACCTCCGCCGCGAGAACGCCCGCCGCGACCGCGAGTACAAGCCGCCAAGCGAGTACACCGAGGAGGAGAAGCACGCTGAGCGCGAGAAGGGCGACAACGCCACCTTCTACCGCTACACAGTTTAGACGAAAAGGGGAATCAAATCATCTTGTCTCGGTTTTTAGTCTTTTTTAATCAGTTTTCTTGTTGAATTTCTTCCACAGTGATATCCAATGGAGCATAGTTGTAGGGGCGTGGTAAAAGGGGATGAGGGGGGAGGCTTTTTGGAAAGGGTCTTTGGGATCGCGTGTCGCGTCACGATTGGATTCGATATTTTCGGGCCCCATGCAGATAAAAAGACGCCTTTCCCGAAGAAAAATAGACTGTTCCCGCCGATCGTGGTGAAGATCTACATCACACTTACCGTGTTCCACCGTGCTGACTGTGTGATCTGTTTCGGGGTTTGCTGTCAGCCCTCGGGCCTTTTGTTGCACTAAAAACTTTGCATGTCAATGCGAAGGCAGCTGGTGCCGGTGTGCCGCTTTTCCCCATTTTCGTGATTTGTTTACTCCATTGGGGCAGACAGCAGGTCGTCAGAGGGCACAGAACGTTACGAGCGACCCCGATAAAAGTATCTCTCTCATGTAATTTTTCCAGGGGTAGCCTCGTGGACTTTACATGTATGAGAGGGATACGTGCCACCCCCATACATCTTCATAGATACGAGCCGCTCGCTTCCAATCTCAATATTTCTTTGTGTAACGACTAGAGAGTATGGAGATACGGATTGCCGAATTTATCAATGTGATGTGGTGGCAATGACGGCCAAATTTGAGGACCATCCAGGCCGGGGGCCAGACCAAAGGAGACCATAATCATTGGCAGTTTACATGATGACTACTGACGGCAATAACGGCATCTTATGTTGGATATGAGTCAGCATGTTGTACACGTAGCCTTGTGGATCTAGAAGGCATGATGTTTGCCTAACGATGTGTGGTATTGAAGGTGGAACTTGGCCAGCGCACGACCATGCACATCTCCACACATCACATATTACTGGCCATCAGTAACGGGTTTGATCTGTATAAAGGGATCCATGTCCCTTTGCGGATGCCGCGAAAGAGAGGTTGAACGGGTTGCATCCCGCCTCCCATGCTATCTGGGTTGACTGACTGTCAAACTTGCAGCCACGATAGATCACCACAGGCTTTGGGTTGACATACGTTCAAGTTACCATGAGTCCTAGTCGACACAGATCGAATCCTCATGTGTATGGCCTCAGTGGAGCTCGACCAGCGACGACGACACAGTCCATTAGCTCACAATATGCCTTTAGTCCAGCCGGACATGTGTTAAGGAGGCTCAGTCAACAGACATCGTCAAGAAACTCGACGTCTTTCGTGCCTTCTAGCAGGGCTGATATCAGCTCTGCCTCGTCCGAGCCTCCCACATGTTCAGTAACAACGAGCACTTCACCAGGGTATCTCAGGGGTTTCAGGACGTCAGAGAAAAGGCTAGCACCACCGTCAGAGGAGATGGGGGCTGGGTGTCGAAGAAGCCGGGGGATGATGGGGAGGTACCTCTTATCTTGCATGGCTTTGGGGAATGGGGGTTCGGCATGATTCGACCGAGATATCTCGGGCAGTACTATCCGTACGCCAAATGATGATGGTAATCGCGTCTATCATGGATTACGAGGTACTACCTTATACCGGCATCGATGCCCTTCCGGAAGTCTGCAAAGCTACGACAGAAACGATGACGCAACATTATTGGGTGACCTTGTTGACTGCGAAGCTGGAGGAAGGTTGTGAGCTTAGCGTTCAGTGCCAGTGCCTCGACATGACCACACTCCGCAACCATTCTGGATAAGACCTTGGACTCGGCTCAGGACAAGACCAGGCCATAGAGGACAGAACTGACGTCCCTGTCTTGGGAAGTACAGCTTTGCGCTGCAGCATTGACCGACATGAGATAAGACATCACGTCTCCGAGTTGAACTCAGCTGTGTCTACAGAGGTACTGTCTTGGTGGGTGTGATAAGGAGCATGACACCTAATCACACAGGGGACCAACTTTGACAGCAGTTACGATATCAAGATGGGAGAGCATGGACTGGTACGAAAACTCCATTTCGGAATCAGCTTCATATCATGATTCTCATTCAACCAGCTCTCAAACCCCCTTTTACCTTTGATCCCCCCTTTCTCTCCAGTATCCACACTCTAAACACAAATACCACCGCAATCAGCACCGCCATTCCAAGGATCACAATCATCCCTCGGATCATCAATGCACAGCTTTCCGTCCCTGCACTGGAATCCGGCAAAACCACCACAGAACTGAGCAGCCGCCGCATCCACACAAATACCCGGTTTGTCACAGGCCATCCCGCAGCCCTCCACGTACGGGTTATCCACGCAGATCTGGCCCTTGGGGCACGTGTAGGGATTCACACGGAATCCACCGCAAGACTGGAAGGTTGGGGTAGGTGGCTTCTTGGTTGTTGTCGTTATTATCTTTCTGGTGGCTGTGGCCGTGGCCAGGACGGTGGCTGTGAAGCCCGACTGGCGGAGGCATACGCCCTGGCAGTTCTCGCCTCGTTTGCAGCCTGGATCAAGGTTCTGACAGACGTAGCCGGTGGGACAGGGTGCGATCTTGAAGCCACAGGGGCGGAGGAGAGAGTCGGTTTGGGCTGTAGCTCCAAGCGCCAGGAGACCAATACTCAGGACGGTGGGCAGATACATTGTGGCTGGTGTAGGTATGATATGTGTAGGTGTGTAGAGCTTGCGGGGAGTGAAGATGACTGGATGGAAGCGATGCACGTCAGAGGCTGGATTAGAGTTTGGGTCTAGTTGGAATGACTCGAACAGCGCGGCACGAAATGAGGAAATTTGTCCTTTACTTGTACTCCTGTAAGACCAGAGTAGACCAATGTCATGTAGCACAGAGATTGATCGATTTGATCTAATTGTAACCGTTACTTGGCGTGTAGCAGTAAGAATAATTGCCACCCACACTCACTCACACACCGAGATCCTCTTTACACTTCTTTGCCCAGAAAGTTCACAGATTCTTACCCCTAAGTTTTGTGGTTCGGCTGAAGTCATCTCACAGAGATTTTCCATTCCACCAAGTACTGCGGTAAGGAGAGATGCTTAAGCGGAATTTTCCCCGGATCATCAAAAAGCCAAGCCGGAACTTACGTTCTCCTCGCCTGTTTCTGGTACTACCACTGCGGTTATTTGTGGCCTATTTTTAGGTATCGCTTCCGTTCTGACACCTATCCGTTATGAAAATCGACAGGTTTCTTGAACTTTTCAACAGGGAAAGCTATGCGAACGTCCGATGAGACATTAGGGTCTAAATTCTGAATCAGATAGACGGCGGTTGGAATCCGTCTTTCTGGTCTGTGTGGGTGCGGATCAACGCAATGTGACACCCGAATTTCGGTGGAATGGATCTGCATTCCAGTAGAATGTGGAACTGCTTATTCGGTGGGCTCTCACGGGGCTATGCAAGGTACGGCTTATCGTCTCTCCGCTGACATCTGAGATTCGCTGTGGACCGTAGCATCCGGAGATACTACGGGTTAGACGGGTAGATGTCTGTGCTTCGTAGTCAATAGTCTAGCAGAACATCCGACGACTTTAAGATGCAGAAGTCAGCCTTCGGGGTTTATGTCTTAAGCGGCGCGGAGTTTTACGGTCCAGAACTGATTTAAGATGAATCTGCAGATACTAGGGGTCATGGAACAATAGTTCACTTCACTTTTACCACGAACAGTATGAAGTACTAACTGCAATAATATTAATATTGACGCCTACTTTCCCTTGACGTCGCATCGGTCACCTAAGGTAGGCCGCGGCTGACCAAAATCTACCCAAAAATCAAAACTTTTGTTTTCCCGCTCTACCATCTAAGAAGTCTAACCTGTACACCAAACACCATCCCAACACCCATCAAAACTCTAGCAAAACGAACTATCCTCCGGCAAGATCTCCGCAATGTTGCTCTTGGGCAACTTATCCGTCTCGTCCAGCACCTTAACCAACCTCTTTCTCACCTCAGCATCATCCTTCTCCTCCGATACCTTCCCCATGTGCTCCAGTGTCACCGCAACCACACTCTCCATCAGCCGCAGCGCCAGCGGACCCGCCTTGCCGTGATTGTAGAACGCCGGCGTCTCATTCACCTCCAGCAGCCAAATCTGCCCCTTGGTGTCCACGAGATAATCCACAGCAAAGAGCTCAAAGCACTTGTCCACCGTCGTGAACTTGTCAGCCATGGTGTGCGCAGCCGCCCTGAACAAATCCCCCGTCACCTCGCAGATCTGGTCCCAGACATTGTCCTTCCAGTTCTTTCCGAGGGAAGGAATCAGATCCTCTGGCACCGCGGTCGACCAGAAATCCCGCATGGACTCGTTCTCGGTGAACTCGTCCTCGTCCTGCAGGGCCGTATTCGTCAACGACGACCGCAGCGACGGGTTCTCCCAGGGTGGCTGGTAGTTCTCGCACGCAAGCAATGCCAGCAGTTCCCGGAAGACATGGACCTTCAACCGGCCCACCGACAAAGCGTATGCGCGAACATGCCACTTCTTGCCTTCCACTGGTGGGATGGCAACGACGTATTGTTGTGCCACAAACTCCCGCATCTGCGCTGAGGGGATCCGACCATTGGCCTTGAAGACGTACTGCGGTTTCTTGGCTCTCATCAACTGCCCTTGTTTGGCCTTGGCCTTTTCATCTGACAGACTCAGACTGCTAGCGGTAGTGATCAAGCCGTCGAGAGAGTCCAAACCAGGCAGGGAAAGCGTCACAGAGTTCTTTTCCCATTTCTCCTCCTCCTCCTCCTCGGTGCTCTCATCCTCGTCATCGTCATACTCATACTCCGCCAGCTCCAAATACCCAGCCAGCTCGTCCACGGTGCTAAAGATCCTGATTCCCGCCCCGCAGTCCACCAGCGCCGGCTTCAGGATCCACCACGTCCGATCTTTTGGTTCGAGGGCCTCGTTCTCCTCCAGACCGTACAACAGGGTCAAGTCATCCGCCGCGGTAAGCGCCTCATCGACGTACTCGGCATAGTCAAGCGACAGTCTGACTGTAAGTGGCACATGGGTTGCCAGAATTGAGTCAGGCCGTTTGGCACGCCAATAGTCGACCACTCGCGCCAAGTAGTCTTTGCGAGCAAGGGCGTCGCTGGATGGGTAGGCGTTGATCAGACCGGTCTTTTTCGCATTGTTGAGAACGGTAAAGTTGCGGTTGAGTTCCCAGCCGTCGCACCACTGGAAGTTTTCCTCGGATTCGAGAGGGAAATCCTCGAAGTTGTCGAAGAAGACGGCATTGGGCACACGGGCTTGGATGAAGCCCTTGATGTGCTCGTCCAGCCAGGGGCAGGCGGATCCGATGTAGACGTGCATTTTGATGAGTGGGATGGGTCAGTTATCAAGTGAAGGTGGGAAAGGGGGCATAAAATGGACGAGTTCGTTCTTCAGCGTGAGTCTTTTCCCTTTTCTTCTGGAGGGAGGGTAGCTTGGGGAGGAATTGTTGCGCTCAGGGATCGGTCTGCCATATGGTGATGTTGGTGAAGTGGTTTGTTGTTTACTTCAAGCGTAATGACCAGAAAGGGGTCAAAAAAAGGGGGTGGCTCGTTTTCGAGGTCAACGTCAAAGGACTTGATGAATCGAATGAGAGAGAGCAGACTCGACATTTTGAGAAAATAGGTTCTTGGCTTTATATATACTGAATTCCAGGTTATCACAAAAAAAAAAAAAGAGTCTTGGGATGGGTGCAAGTCCTTCCATCAAGAGCCAAGAGATCGAGCCATTAATGCCAAGCACAGAATCGCCTGTAAATTACATAACGCACGACAAAACGTCTGGGGACGTGTTTTTTTCGCCCGTCTGGATTGGCTCGCGTATTGTTTCGTTCACGTAATTTATGCCGAGTGCAGCAGCAGACAATCCTTCTACCCTTGGCCGTTGTTTGTCAGAAAATAACTGCTGTTGCATTTTGAGAGAAAACACGAGTGAAAAAATATTCTTGGCAATCTCGATTGCAAGTGCAGGGACTCCTTGAGGGGATGGACTGAAGGTTTGAACCCTAACCCCTGGAAATGAGATCAATTGAACACTTCAGGGGGTGGGGAAGAAAAGGGGTTTGTTTACATGACAACAGAGATCTTGCACTAGGATTCAGACAAATATCAGGCTTCTTTTCAGTGGATGAGCCTTGTATTGGCACATGCTAGGTATAAAGAAAATTTTGAACTGTTTGATGGCCACCGCCTTTGGTACAATGCACCTTTTGGTAACTCTCGGTTGACCCAGATTCCATTCACCAGAGAACAATATGTGATGTGGTGGCTTGCCAGAGAACCTGTTGAGTGTCATCTGTCAGCATGGTAAGGTTAAAGGCTCTCCAACTTTAAACATTCGGCTCACGCCATTTAAGACCGTGCCCCAAAAGACTTCCCTCGCACATTCTTCTTTCCTCTTTTCTCTTGCAACACACTCCGGTTTCAAATTACGCCCTTGAGCACAAACTCCCGCCCTGATATTTCTTCTTTCACTTACCTACATACCACACTCAACACGCAAACTTGTGCGGCCATCGACGTTCTTGACTTCACTGACGCCATGGATGTCTGGACAGAATGTCAGGCAGCGCCGGGCTGGGATCATTGCATGAAGATCAACTTGGACCTCTACATGAGGGGATACGTGCCGGCATGCTGCTCATGCTTGTTGGCACATTGGCGGTGGTGGTCGCCTGGGCTCGATTTTCTGCCTGGCTGGGACTATAATTGCCTGTCTGGATAGTCTGGGTCTGCTCCGTGGGATAGTCCCAACTGGCCTGATCACCCGAAGAATCAACAACCGCTACAAGAGCCTCAGTTTGATCAGCACGAGGAGCATTACGAGTGGTAGACCACCGATTACCTACCTTACACGTTCGGGTAAGACAGATACGGTAGAAATCTCTTTGAGCTTGAAGGACTAACTTCCGAAACACCTTAGGTCAATACATGCGATCGGAACGGGGGATACATGCATGGTCCTTTTGATTAAACGCCTTTAAATGTGTCATTCACGCCTGCAACATAAGGTATTATTTTGGCGCAGGGAGGAATCGGAGAGCACCTGCTACAATTAGTGATAGATAGCTGTAACCTAGAGCAAATGTAGGCATATAGGAACTTGCTAAACACCAATCTTATAAACATGCACTTCTTTTTTAAGATGTGAAGGGCGTGGTTCTATTCGAAACAACGCCGCCTAATCAACTCTTTACACCCGTAATTATAGTCTAGATGCATCGACGGATCTGATAATACGCATTTCAAGTTAATTGACACGTGTTGAATATTATAAATGGGGACATGAATCATATTTACATGAGTAGCAGGACGAGTTAGCAGGTGTGATCAGAAGAAATCACAGCCTAACAGGCCTTGATTTTCTTGTCATTGGGAGCTAAGTACCTATCCGAGACCTGAGATAACACTGGAACAATATATTAGACGTGTCACGGCCGGCTTGACACATTTTAGTGGAATACAGTCCCGCATGCAAAAGTGAATTCCATTTCATGTTTGTAGCATGTAGCTGAGCTATCTGATCATCTCCCGTCAAGTCCAAAATCAACTGCTGTTTCGGTGACTTGCCATTTCAAAACTGTCATATCCTTTTCGCATTTCCTCTACCCCTGACAAGCATACGTCTTGCACCCCTTCTCATACAACGTCGAAGTAACCGTCGTGGTGATAACATAAAGTTCAATCCACGTATATGGCTTGGTGACAGTCGTAGCAAAGACCGTGGCGCCCGCTTGCGTGGTTGTGCGGGTAGACGTGGTCACAGTGACCTGGGTCTTAGTCGAGACATGGCCGGTGGTGTATACCCAGGTCGTGCTGTAAGTGTAATCTATCCATTGGACATAAGTTGACGTTCCAGGGATGACGTTCGTGGTGGTGGTGACCTGGCACGCGGAGGCAGGGGAGTAGTCAGGGACTCGAACAGTCAAAGTGTCGGTCCACCAAGCTTGGGTGGTTGGAGATGTGGCAACCGTTATGGTTGTGGTGGTCGCTGGCAGCGTTGTCGTAGCGGGGGAGATGACAGTCGAAACATGCACGTTTTGGCGAGTCTCGTTCTCCGTCTTGGTGGATGTGACTGAGCCGAGTTGCGATACACCTACAATTGCCGTTCTGGTGGTGTTGTACGAGGTTGTCCAAATGAGTCTTTGCCAGGACGAAACGGTTGGGCACGAGTCCGCCCGCGGTGCGAGGACTGCCGGTGCTGTGACTTGAGCAGCTGGTGCGGCGAGTGTCGTCCCTAACCCTGCGAGGGCGACCAGGAAGGAGAACTGAAGCTTCATGATGGTAACGTATTCGCAATCTTACTCTGACAGTTTGGCGGACAGTCCAAGTCGATTATGATATTTCTTGAGATGGTAATTCAGACAGACCTGCGGCTATTTATCAGATTCTGTATACCAGATTAACCATCCTGTGATGAGCTACCTAATCGTAACCCTGGTTTGCCTGCTAGAGACAGGAATTTGTGTTGGTGCTTGGAAGGTGACATTCGTACGATCCTGAGGGATCTGACCGTTGTACTTCGGACTTGATGGAGAATGCGCCCCGCAAATATGCGAGTAAACATATCACCAACCGCCTCTCAAACCAGCTTTTCTAGGTCTTTGGTGCTTTCCAAGGTTTGTGTAAGTCATTCCAAAAGTTCCTTTCCTTTAAGTGAGTCCTCCGGGCAGAGAGGTTGGTCGGTGTGGTTGGTGTGTTATATCAGCGTCCATGTATGGGAAAATCTTGGTTACCAGCATGTTGCCGCAACTTCCCCTTTTCGACATATTAATCTTCCCCAACGGAGGTAACGATGGTTATAAATGCTGACGGATTGATTTCTCAGTCATATGGTCCGCGGCCGGCTCCGGCTGATACTGGATATGGACTAACCTCCGCCGGCTGAATTGAGCTGGTCATGAAGCACCGGTTTGACTATCCTCAAGCAAGATAGGAAGGGACTTTTTCGTTTATCTATTGTTGATGCAAAGAGTGGAAAAGTGCGGATGAAGGGAGAGGACCCGGATGTGGTTCTCATGTTCTGTTTGTCTCGCGTCACAATACAGGGCAGGATTATGGGCCGCTGTCAAAAGGTTCATGATTTGTGGTTCCTTCTTGCATGAGTTATGGATTCAAACTAGGAATCCAGCGTGTTTATGTGGCGCAGCCTACAGTAAATAGGATTTGTCTGTATAATAAAGTTTTCGCACTGGAAGATCCATCACTCGGATGTTAGCATGAGTATCTGGAATGTTAGGTCAAAGCGGGAAACTCCCTGCATTCAATGTTCCCACCGCCACTCCTATCATCAGTGAAAGATGCTGCTTTACGCGTGATTTTTGAAGGGCCAAACTGGCTGACATGCACCCGAAAAGATACAGTCATGTCCTATCATCTATGTAGAATTGCTGGAAGCCTGGCCTCAGCCACGCCGGGATCCTACTACTTATCATCTCTAAAAGCAGCCTCATTCAGTACCGTTACGTTAAGGATTTCTCAACTGTTCTGAGATAAAGTCCTTCACTTGTGGCACCGGCTAACCCAGATTTTTAACTTTCGTTGGTGGTGGGAAATCGAAAGTACCAGTTGAAGATATTCAAGATCATGTGGTTTTGATGTGTTATCCGGTATCCCGTAGTGTAATAAGCTCATGTGGTGTTACACAATAGGAGAAAGGCGGCCCGCGGGAGATCGTGGGCCATGCCCTCTCCAGACCATGTTGTGGCCGGATTGGTCTGCCGTGCCCGGGTCGAGTCACACAAAGTCGATACCTCACTGAGAACCGTCCGATAATCGAAACACTCAAAAAGCGAGCATGCGACTTTCTGACTGGCCGAAATCCAAGGCTTGAAGCAGTCCGGCCTTGAGATCAAAACAAGGCCTCTTACACAACTGAAGAAGCTCGTACAGTTGACAAAGTTGAAAAAGTGATCATGAGGTCCACAGCAACATTGCCAATGTCAAACTGGTATATAGAGGCAATGACCGACGATGGCAACTTCTCATCTCTCTTCATCATCACCAAGTCAACATACTTTTAATTCATACCCACTCTCCTTAAAATCATCGCATTACCGCATAGAAAACTCAGGCAGTTTCAACCTTTAACAATATCTAAATCAAAATGTATTTCTCCAAGACCGCCATCCTCTCCGCCCTCCTCTCAGCACTCCAGTTGAGCGCCGCCGCACCATCGCAGCACCCGAGCGGCACAACCGCAACTTTGGTCGCACGCCAGGTTCGCTCGGGAAAGATTACATTCTACGAACCTGGGCTGGGTTCCTGTGGCCTGACAAGCTCCGGGTCGGACCTCGTGGCCGCCATCGGAAAGTCGCTGTTCGACGCGAGCACCGTGAACGGTAACCCAAACAATAACCCGCTGTGCGGAAAGAAGATTCGTGTCACTGTCGGCGGCAAGAGTGTTGAGGTCACGGCCGTGGATAGCTGCCCGGCATGCACGGAGAATGATCTTGATCTGAGTCCCGCTGCGTTTAACCAGCTCGCTGACCCCGCGGAGGGCAAGGTTGCTGCTTCTTGGGAGTTTATTTAAATGTAAATCTTTTGAGGGAGTAGGATGTCAAAGTCAAGGCAATGTAAAAATGGCTGTATCTACTATATATCATCAAGACTAGCCTCTAGGGCGGCACCGGTTGCTGCTGTAGTAGAGGTAGATAACTTCAATTCATCATCTCATAAACGATTGTGTAATAGGTACCATAGAGCCACTTGTAGAACCACTGCCTTCCCTGTTTACCATTCAACTCACCAAAGCCGTCTTCAAGTCCCTTCCTACAACTTTCCATCTCGTGCACTCTCAGGGGCGTGCTCACAGATCAGGGGCACCGCCAACTTCCAACCTTTCCCGCAATTCCGGCCGCCAGCTCCGTACGAATTGTGCGCAAAAGTGGTGCTCAGCCCGGTGCAGTCCGCGGCAGCAAACGCGCGGCAACTAGGTACCTCGTTGGAAAGTAACTCGGCAGCCGTGGCATTGGGAAACCCTTCGCCAAGCTGAGCCGATGTGGCGCACTTCAGTGAGTCGATGATTCTAATCGAAAAATCGAAGCCACCAGCGCCGGGGAAGCACTGGATCACGACGTCCTGGGATACTTGGCGTGGGATTGAAGCAGAGGCTGCGTGGACGGTGGTAGCCGTGATCTAAAGTTGTGTCAATCAACGGATACTAAACAGGCAATCCTTGGGTGGTGAACGGGTAAAACGTACGACAGCCGTGATGGCAAGGAGGAGGGACTTGGTGGTCATCATTTTGACGGTGGGTAAGGGGTGGAAAGATTGCGGACTGTTGTGATGACGTTTGTTGTGATTCGCTGTCGACAGAACGTGGATAGAGACGTGTGCGAGAGAAAGCGTCGTGACGACTGCTATAAGATGAAGACCGACTTTAAATACTCGAACTCATGTGCAAGTAACAGACCAGGTTACTGTCCAAGTGACTCTTGATGTGGAATCCAGCAGCAAATGATTGCGTGAGAGTCATCGTCACAGGATCGCTTCAGCTTACATCTCGGTTATACCTACCAGTTCTGCTCAATGGAAGCCATGATCAAGCTTCATGATGGGTTCTCAGTCGCAGCACAAGCGGATATCTCTCCTATTATCGTCAACAAAGTCCGATCTGGTCAACCAGATTCCAAGCTCCGGGTAAGAATCTGAAGAACTTGGGCCACCATGACAATAGTCAAACCTTTCTAAGAAAGTGGCCTCGGCTTCACTCCTCCAAACAGCAAACCAGCCGATCTCTCCTACATTGAGAGACTTGCCAAAGAACTACCTATTCCGCTGTATACATACCTCAGACTGTTCGAATGTCTATCCACCTGTCCTCGTCCCCTCTTCACATGCCCTGACGACGTACATTCTCCATCACCTTACGAAGTGCCGGGATCGACCCCGCCGTCTCAACCCAGGCAGAATAGGTATTCGCAAAAGCAATATTGGCCTCGGCCCAGGAACCTGGGGTGTACGGCATGGGGTTTGTAGACAGAGTCCGCTCGTCAGGAGACGTGAGCATTGGCCACATGTGCTCATTGTACTCGTTGACGGCAAACCAGATCAGCATCATCTGCTCCATGAGGTCCTGGGTCTTTTTGTTGAAGAGGTTCTCGTCTTGAAAGATCTCCAAGACGGGCTGGTGATCAATGGCATCGCCGTAACACATAAACGGCTTGTCCTTGAGGGCTTCAAGGATCTCTTGCTTTGTCGGCAACTCGTCGGTATCCGCTTGTTGCTGCCAGATCTTCTTGTACATACCGAGAGCCTTGAAGCACTGCAACAGGCGAAACTTGATGAGATAGGCAGAAAGCAAGTGTGTGAGACGAAGGACGGCATATCCAAAGAAATCATCACAAGGCTCGGCGGCATCGGCGCCCTGAATGTTAAGGAAGGGCAAGGTTGTGTCAGCCCAATTGTAATGCTTGTCTTGACCGCTGCCTTCTTTCAGGCCCCACCACTTGCAGAAGTCATAGGCGTCTTGGTCCTTCCCGAGACGGATATACAGGGGCGGGACTGAATCACGAGCGGACTGGTTGTCGCCGCGGTTTAGGTGTACCATGCCCAGGTAGTTCTCGAGAGCGTCCTCGATGCCTTGCCTGCGCCAGGAGCGGATCAACAGCTCACCGTGGAAGTAGCGGGCCTTCATATACGGGCGGAAGTCCGGATTTCCGGCCCAACACCGGCCCTTCCGCTCTTCAAAGACGGCATCGGGGATCTTGGCCTTTTCCTCCTCGACCTTTTTCCGAGCTCCGCTGATTTGCTTGCAGGTTGACTTGTGGGTGGACCAGTCTTGTGTTTGATGCTCACGGCTGCAGTAGTAGTACACGCTGCAGGCGGCGCAGCGCTGGAGACCCTCTGTTTTCTTGCAGATTTCGCAGTGCTTGGGGATCATTTTGGGGAAGTCCCGCTCGAGACCCTGCTCGAAGACGACTGGTGGACGAGAAGCCATTTCTTTTGTCAAACTATTTCCCAATTGATGATTGTTTTGTTATTTTTGGTCGTCGATGAGGAGATGAATTGGCTCAACAAGTGATGAAAAAGATGGGCAATTGATGAACTGTAAAATTCGGCAAACACATGCCACTTCAGAAAATGTCAGTTCCAAAAAACTGATGCCGAACCGAATGTTCCAAACTCGATTCCAATGGCTGCAGGGCAAAAGAGCGGTGGAAACTGGAGAGATCAGACGCCCAGCCTGTCATAGTGGCCCAAGCGTCTCCGATCAATCATCCCGCTCGCTGCTGCATCTCGTCAATCCAAAACTTCCAGGGACTGCCCACGATGCTCCGGACAAAATTCACAATTCATTGTCATTGAAACAACGCGTTCACCGCGGCATTCGTGTCTATCGCCACATCGAATCCACAGAACAAGCGCCGCAACGAAAGATGGTCTGACGTTCAGAAACTGGACCGTTGGATGCGCAATCAACCAGCCAATCCAGCCCTCCAAACATCCAGCCAGCGGATGCTGATTCCCCGCGACTCCAACTCCAAGGCGCTCAAGGTCCAAGGTGGTGGTTGGGTTGTCATGCACGAACCCTGCGCCAACGCATGCAGCAGAAATCAATACCCAATGGTGTGTCACAACACAAAATTTTTCACCTTTTTTTCTCTGCTCGATTGCGCGGATGGCCACAATGGATCATAAACACCAATTGAGCGAGAATTTTTGATAAGTCAGGACTCAGGAGAGGGCGTCAGCATCAATTGACGGCAGAAACGGCAGTTCCCTTCGCCAATTGGGAACTCCAAGAGTGCCCTGTCGAGTCACACAAGAGAGAAGCATTGAACCCTAACCCACCAAGACAGGAGTTCATTGGGCTCTTTTGGGTATCATCCTCATCAACACCAGCAAGGACATGTCAGAGAGAAGAGGCTGACAGACGCAAATCCATCATCACTCAATCATCACGGTAGCCAAGGTACCAGATAGCAGAGACGCTATCACGAGATCTCAAGGCGAGCTCCAACTGTCATGTCAGGAACAAACAGTCACAGTCATTCAGGGGCAATGCAGTATCATGGACGGCCGAGGTTGGATTCCCCCCCCCCCTTTGATAGCAACCAGCCAGCTTCAGATAGCCAGCGATAGCCTCAGCTGATAGACTGGTCAAACCTTCGATATCACTTCCCCTCCATACCGGAATCGACTTCCCGGCTTCATAGGCAGATAGGCCCCGCTCAACTGTGCAAAAAGTCCGATCTGGAACGATACCGCGCGTCCTCGTGCCCAGGATAATCCCAAAAAAAGTGGCCCCCAGGACTGCCCAACTGTCGAGTTGAATCGAATCATCGCAGGAGGGGGAACAGAAACCATCTCCACTGCCCAACCCCTCTGACTTGCATGCATTTGTGCATTTGGAACACACTCGCCATTCCTGCTGGAACCTCACATGTTGCTCCGCTGACCCCAGGAAATCGCTTTTACTTGATTTGGTCCTTCCTACGTGGCCCTCAGGCAGTGTCTTGCTTGAAACCTTGGGTTGGCGTCAAAGAAGCGGTCGAGCCACGTCGGAGGGCACATGTCGTCCCCTGTCGTCCCAATCCCGCAGCCCTGAACGGGGGAGACGGGGCGAGGAAGTGGGGAGCAGAATGCTGTCGTGGCGGGCCCATATCCGATTGGGGATAGGGGAGTACACATCATTGGCTGACTGAACTTGTGCCGATCGAGGGACAGTGAGGGACCTGCTGGGGGCCCCTGGTTGGTCGTCTGTCACCATTCCATGGTTCGGCTTCCTGGCTTCCCATTGACACCTCATCAGAGTAAAGTGAAAAGCGTCAAAATTCGATAACTGTGATGGGCCCGACAGGCTTAGGTAAAGGCAGACAGGCCAGACACAGCGAATCAAGCCGCAGGGCGAGCATTGGAGCCCAACTTGGACAAATGGCAGGACGTTATTCAGCAGAGCTAGCTTGGCGCCCTTTTTTAAACCAAAACAAAAAGACTCCTCCTCGACTCCATCTTGGTTTCCACAATAGATAAAAAAGAAGCATCCGCAACAGCTCGAAGGCGACATGATTTATATGAACCATCCCTGCAACAGACTCACCGCCAACGTCTATTTCCACATCACCGTCGAAGCCGCAATCCTCATCGCGCTCACCTTCCTTACATTAGCTTCGTTCATCATTACATCCGCAATGGCCAGGAAAAAGAAGTCCGGAGCCGCCAAGAGAATCTTTGATGCCAACGGAGCTCTTCTTACACCACAAGAGATGGATCCCCGACCAGAGAGCTCGTGAGTTTTCATTCCTTCTGCATACTCACATGTTATGGGTTCCATGCGCGTCATGTTTGCCCAACCTACAATGTCTCCAGTCGCTAACAACGATGTCTTGCATCATGGCAGTCCCTATGGGAGCCCGATATGCACAGTTCCCTTCCAGAGCCCCCTCGCGGTGCCCCGGGATATCCTCATCAAGAGCCCAAAGCTCCACGCTGCTTTCGAGGACAAGCTCCCTGAACTTCCCCTGCTCTCAGAGGACGTCGGCCACGTTCTCGTTCACTACCTCCACACCGGGACCTACGAGACCCTCAAGCCAAAGCCCGTTGACAACCTGACACAACAGCTCGTCGAGCTCAAGACCAGCATACAAGCCTACGCCGCTGCTCGGGCATACGAGCTTCCCGATCTCATGAAGCTCGCCGAAGCCAAGATCGAGAAGTTCGGCTCGGGCATCCCCCTTCCGGCCCTCCTCGAGGTCGCCAGGGACGCCCATCCCACCCTCAACGACAATGATGATTGGTTCTTGGATTTTTTAAGGGCACGAATCCGTCCTCATCTGAAGGATGCCAAAGCCCTCAAGGAGACAGACCTGCTCGACCGCATCAGCAGCATCCTGTCCCCAAACCGGGTCCTCCTTCGGACCGTTCTCGAGCTCTTTTGCGAGAACATCATCAACAACAAGCCTCAGCCGGCCCCTCAACCACAACAGCAGCAGGAACAGCAGCAGCAGCAGCAACAACAACAACAGCAACCACACACCCCCAAGAAGGCGCCAACAGAACCCCTGTCCAGCCCCATCACAAGCCCCGGAAGTTCAAGGCCAGGGTCCCCCCTGCCAAGCACTCCGGGGAACATGTCGGCCCTTGATCTGAGGTCCAGGTCCATCATTAGAGAGGATTCGTACTCCTCGCCCTCTTCGAAAAAGAAGGCAGTCCCATGGTCGTCGTCTGATGACGTAACGGTTGTGGATGGATGGTCCAACCAGGAGATTTCGGCTGACCCTCTGCAGACGGTTGAGACACCCGTTCAGGTTGAGGAGGCCCAGTCCAAGCCCATGTTTGAGTTGGATGAGCCCATTGCCGAGCCGGTACCTACCGTCGAGGAGATTGAGCCCGAGCTGGTCATTGAGGAGAAGGAGGTCGCTGCCCCTGCCGCGGCTGAGAGGGAGATCAAGCATGAGCCTGCACTCAAGTCCATCGCTGAGGAGTCCGAGGAGGAGGTCAAGGAGCACTACAAGGAGGTCGTTGAGGAGATCAGGAGAACAAAGTCTCACGAGCTGGGGGAGAAGGCCACTCCTTCGGAACTCGAGCCGGAACTCAAGCTCGCCGTCGAGCCGGTGACCGAGACCGAGGTGAAGCCCGAGCCCACCGTTGAGTCTGAGGCCGCCCCCGTCCCAGCTCAGGAGGAGACTAAGGAGGAACCCAAGGAGGAGAAGAAGGAGGACAAGACTGATGTCTCCATTGCTGTCCCTCTCAAGCAGCGTGAGCGTTCCGACTCTGGCAAGCTCATGGAGCTGGAGGAGTCATCCGAGCCTCAGTTCAACATCCTCCCTGTTCCCCAGGAGAGCGCTGCTCAGATCCCGATCCCCGTCGTCATCCCCGAATCCATGCCCGAGATCAAGCCTGCCGCAATCCAGCGCTCCATCCTCAGACAGACCGACTCTGGCTTTTGGGAGGACCCCCACTCCGAAACCGTCTCTCTCAAGGACAGGGACTCCGCCCCCTCTGTCGTCGACATCCCTGTGGCCTCTGCGTCTGAGCCCGTTCCTACCCCTGCGGTAAAGGAGGAGCCCAAGGAGGCTGAGACCGTCGCTGCCTCTGACGACAAGGAGGTTGTTGACACCAAGGTCGAGGCCGAACTCGAGGCCCCTGTCGAGAAGAAGGCTGAAGACAAGGCCGAGAAGGAGTCTGCCATCACTTCCCCGATCACCCACGAGATCGTCTCCGAGCCCGTCACCGAGGAATCCGAGTCCGCCCTCAAGTCTGCCCTTTCTGCCACCCTTCCCTCCCCCAAGCACGAAGCCGCTCTCCCTGCCAAGCTCGAACTTCCCGCCGAGATCCTCGAGGCCGCCTCTTCGCCTCTCGTTGAGAATGTTGAAGCCAAGGAGAAGGAGAAGTCAGTCTCCCCCCAACCAGAGCCCTCTGCCACTGAAGAGGTACATCCGATCCAAACTTCTGTTTCTTCCGCATCAAAGCTAACGCATACTTTCAGGCACAGCTTCCTGTCGACGCCGCCGAGGCCACCAGCAGCGCTGCGGACAACAACGTTCCCTCTGACAAAGTTCAGGACGCCATCACCCAAGCCCCGGTCGCCGAGGAGAACACCAACAGCGTACCCAACGCTGATCTCCCCGTTGGGCCCGCTCATACCGAGGAGCCTCAGCCCGTCGTCGTCGTCCACGACGAGCAAAAGGAGGAAGCCCCTGTGGAGTCGGTCCCGGTCTCGAACTCCCTCACCCGGTCGCTCTCTCGGAAGAGCAAGAGGAACGTCTCTCTCTCAGGCGCGAACCCGCGATCTTCCGCCTCGTCCCTCCACCTCGGCCTCCGTCGGACGCGCTCGAAGCTTTCGTTCCGCGGGAGCAAGAACGCGCTCCCCATCTCCGGTAAGGACAAGGACGCCGTCGTTCCAGTTTCAGCTTCCGGCTCTGCACAGGCAGCTCAGCCAGAGGCTCAACAGTCGGCCTCCGGTCAGAAGCACCCACACGTCGTGAGCGGCAAGGAGTCGCAGTCGCACGCCAGCAGCGGCGGGTGGAAGAAGCGGTTCCTCCGGTACCCTGTGCTCTTTGGTAGGGGTATGTGACTAGCCAAATTCTTCTCACCTCAACCCAGTAGCAGCACCACTACCACCGGCACGGTCCACAAGATCCATGTTGAGGTGAGAAGTGGTGGCCAGCACTCCACGACTTCTTCGTCTTCCTCGGAAACCCTCTCTACGGCTTCGTCTACCCCGGCAACCGCGGTAACTCCTACTACGTCAACCACTAAACCCAAAACAACAACTCAAGAATCTTGTAACTTTTCCTTTGTCAACACGAATAATGACCCCCCTTCTTCTTTTACCGCATCTGCATCTACGTCAACAACAAAACCATCATCCTGGACCTCCGGCATCAAAACGCAGCTCTTCTGGTTCAGCGGTATCGTCGCCCTCCTTTATGGGTCCTCCGCCTCCGCCTCGGAACCGGGCGAACAATACGACTGGGGACTCATCTCTGCCATTGCCTTCCAGGGCTTGTTCTTCTGGACAATCATCCGCCACGGGTTTTCTGTTCGCAAACTTCTAAAGGCAGCTTGGGGCTGGGTTTGGGTTGGCAATTGGCACTTTTTTCGCGGAGGTGATGGCAATACCAACGCCACCGACACCGCCGGCAACAGCGCCGGTGCCAGCGCCGCAGTGTCCACGCTTACTCGACACACCAAATCCCAGATCGCCGCTTCGAGGAGAAGAGCTGCTGGGTTCAGGAGAGTCTGATGGATGGATTTTCTTCAAAAGCTTTTCTTTTTCCTTTTCCCTTTTTCACTGCCCTTTTTTATACGTCATGAAACGAGGAGGACAAACAACGACTAGATTGTACACGGAACACCACGAACAAGCATTTGGATTTTTACGAAAGACGAGCACGGAAAGACGGGCATGATATACGGGCATGATACACAAACACCACAACACACTGCATGATATACGGGATGAGAGACATTCAGATTGAGAGTTTGAGCATTTACATATGGCATCTAGATGGGCCTTGTTTTCTTTTTTTTTCCTTTTCTTTTTGTACTTTATTAGGTAGCATAGGGTAGCAAGGGATCTAATTGTAGAATGGTAAAGAGGTATATACCTCAGTCACAGAAGCAGCCCGATATGAACCGGTACCTGGCCACGGTGTTGACGAACTGTACGTCATTTGAGAAGACCGAGCTACTGGTAAATTGATTCGGGCCAACAGAAAGGAGGCACCTCGTGATAGTGGCATAGCACAATGCCTAGAACTGTCGGGGGCAACGCTCCACTATGCCCTTGCCCTAGATCCACACTACCGTGGATATATAGCCCATACCTAGACAGCTAACTCTTCTTCCTTCTTCTTCTTCCTCTCTTCAGAGGACCACCATTCCACCCGACCCATACCTCGAGTGCCCGACAGGAACCCTTACCGAGAGTCGAGAGCGCGCCGATGTAAATTGTTGTAGATGTTGTGCATTCGCAACCGGCTGAAATCTTCCCGTAACCTACAGAAATGGAAGATTGTTACGAGAAGTTTTCTGCCGGTTGCGAATTCACCACGTGTATGACAATTTGCATCGACACGCTCTCGATCTGTCTGCGCCAACCAGGCTCATGACTGAGGACATTTGGCAAAACGCGCATCAAGGGCTCTAGGCATATATGGCTCGTTAGTACTATTCTACACTAGATAATGCATGGAAGGCGGTTTATCTTTATAAACTCATGAGTTTCCGTTTCCAGTGACTTTGACTGAACCACCCGCCCACACCACCTGCTTCTTAGACCATTTGTATTCAGACACATTCCCAAAGTCTGTCCTTTGCCAATGTTCAATCTGCCTTGACTAGACTTTCCTTTCTATATTCCTTGTGCAACGCTGCTTAACCATTCCCCCCTGGCCAGTGCCACAGCTTACCCCTGACTCAACACTGTGGATTTAGCCACCAAGCCCTTGACCAGGCAACCCAGCCAGCAACCTTCAACACCACTACAGACTCAAGCCCTCTCCGTCACACAACCAGAGATATAAAGCCTCAGTCTCCAGAGACAAGTAACAACAAACAGTAAAATGGCCGTCGGCATCCGCCCGGCTAGCTCAATCGGTAGAGCGTGAGACTCTTAAGGAGTATCTCCGTAAAGATATAACATCTCAAGGTTGTGGGTTCGACCCCCACGTCGGGCTCAATTCCCGTCGACGATTCGGCCATCTTCTTTTTGTCGCTTCTTGTCTCGTTTTTTTCCTCCTACTCGTTGTTGAGGAGTGGTTGTGCTTCCCCTCCCGTCTTTTCAGTGCCAAGTGATTCGGTGACAAAACTTTCCCGTGTATCTTCTATATCAGAACATTTTTTTCATGTCGGTCTTCCGATCTTTTTCTTTTTGAAAAAATAAGAATTTAATCGTCGGGTGGCAACCAAAAAGAAGGGAGATCGATCATAAGAGCAAAAAAAGGTGCAAAAGATAATCGTCACCTGCAGGATTCGAACCTACGCTTCCGAAGAAACGCCCTAAACAGCTACTAGTAGCAGGGGCGCGCCTTAACCACTCGGCCAAAGTGACTCGTCTTATCCCGTTAGCTTACTCCTTTATATACCACTCAGTTACCATCAGCACAACCACACCGAAGCCCCTTTTCACCTCATCAGGATAACCACATTCTTGCAACCTCATCGTCAGCGTCACTTGAATGTGGAAATTGGAATTCTTCAATTACAAGATATTTATATCTATTCCATCCAACTCCCCCACAAAATATCATAATTCATCGCGCAATCATATCATCATTCATTCATCCCTGACCCTCCCCCTCACTCTCGTGGAATGCCGATCAGAATCCAAGACACCCCCCTCGTCTCACTGCGACTGCTGGCAGTGGTCGAAAGAAGCAAATCCTCATGCATCAATTCCCGCATCAGTGCCAATCCTTCTTCCCTGTCTTTTTGTCGAGAAATATCCAGCCCCCAAGCCTGAAGAAAGGGGGCTTCCCCCCGGTAGTTGGCGTGCAGCCAGGCGCGTTCCTGTCGTGTGTGCCGGAGGGAGTGGGTTCTTTGCGGGTATGTCACTTTTCCTGTTGTCTTTCTCTGCGATCTTGGTGAGGCTGGTCTTTCAGGGTGGTGGTCGGAGGATTTAGTTCGGGAGTGCGTGCGAGGTGTTGATGCTCCCCTTGATGCTGTGACTGTTGCACCGTCTGTATTGCTGTCTGGAGTTGGCGGGGGTGTTGCCAGGTCGTGTTGTGCATGTTTTCCTCTCGATGAGGGCTTTTCGGTGTGAGAAGGCTGATAGACGATGGCCTGGAGGACTGGTAGGGATTCAGCGGGTTGAGATTGGGGTTCTGGCTCGAGGATGATCTTTTCCATCAGGTTTGCGACATTTTCCACTTCGGTTTTTGCAGGTCTGGTTTCTGTCCTTGTTGTTGACTCTTTCGCTTCATTATGTGTCTTGGATGGTTCCGCGATGGGCTGGATCACTGGAGGTGCTGGTAAGCTGGGAAGGGCTTTCCATTTCGAGTTCTTTCGTGTCAGTGAATTTGAGTTCGATGACTGTGAGAAATTCGCATCAGGCGATCTCTCCCTTTCGAGGGAAGGGACGCGAAGAGGCAGAGGACGGAGTTCGATATCTGGATTGAATTCGGTCTTTGGCTGTGGTCGAGTAGCGTGAGATGATGCTGATGCAGTTGAAGTCGGAGTGGTTTTGGTGGAGGGCAGTTGAGTTGTCGTGGATGAGCGAGTGAGAGACTGTTGAGGTTTGGGAGTAACTTGTGTCGTGGAAGAAAATTGAGCATTATGCAAGTCGTCCGAGTAGAAATCCAACCACTGCGTTCGTCGACTTTCAAGAGAGCTGGCTCGACTTCGCTGCACCCTTCTTCCTGCCAGACTTTGCTCTCGAGGGGCAGCATGCTCGATTTGCTCCTCTGAGATGCGTCCTCCTCCAAGATGAGTGATCTTGGGCCTTTTGACAATTGGTGTTGTTGTGGTCTCCTTGGTCTTGCTGCTAGATGCTCTAAAAGCCCAGATACGTCAGTCATCTTTAGAATAAATTCAGTGCTGTAATCTGATATTCATACCCGCTCGTGTTTGACTGCCTCATCCACTCCCTCACACGAAAGCTTGCCTTTCTCCCAACAGGCAACTTCATCGATGCAGATCTCCCGGTTGCTTGCTGACCACTTGCAGTACCAGCTGGCAAGTCTCCACCACCATCTCGGCTCGGAAAATGATTTGATCTGACCGTGAACATCATGGCTTCGGCAGCGGCACCTGGCATCCCGGGACTGAGATGATGAATCCTCGTTGGCGTATTTATCTCGTGAATCGTCTCCATCGGTGCGAGCTTAAGCGGTGGCGTCATTGTACTTTCTTCCAAAAAGCCCTCCAACCCTCGGCGAGATTCCCGGCTCGTTAACGTGAGATTGGGTTGCAGAACAAAAGACAGAATGCGGGGGAGATCCGCCTGCGATGGGACATGTCACGGACACATTGATCATATATGGTCTCGAGGCAGTGACCAGGGGGGGCCCTCAAGGGAGGGCGGCCTGGGGGGTCTCGGTCGGACCGAGACAAGAAAAGGGGGCTGGACATCTCAGGGAACTTTGGTGTTTGCCGCCATTCAGTTTTTTGCATCATAAAATTCCAGTGGTGTTTTGCGTCAACTCTTGCTTTTGTCGATCGATACGAAGAGTCCGATTGGTTGTGGTGTTGTCAGGGGAGCATTTTTGACCAATGATTCGGTTGCCACAGCGCAACACAAAACACCAAAAAAAGCAATGGGGTCGAACAGATGAAAGTTTGGCGTCGCTCCTACCAAATTTCAGTTTGCGTTTTGTTTTACTGAACTTGAATGCGTTTGCTGGCAGTTCCCGCGAACCGTGACAAGGAGGATGTGGATTGACGACGTTGACCGACAATTCATGGAAAACTTCCAACTCTTCTGGAAACGGGAAGGCCTGCCTGCTGGCAACGAAGCATTTGTTGGCATGTGCCAACATGTAATTGGAGACTTTGTCTGTTAGAGACGGTATTTTCCATACAAAAGTTTGAAGCCCACAGCAGGCTCGCGCACATCACGCTGCGGCTGGCATGGCGCAACTGCTGAATGGATCGTTCCCTGCCCAGCACCGAGTCTTTCTTCAGCTTGATAGACCATTAGCCAGGGTTAATTTAATAACATATTAGCACGGTTTCGTGGTGTAGTTGGTTATCACGTCAGTCTAACACACTGAAGGTCTCCAGTTCGAGCCTGGACGAAATCATCAATTTTAATTTTTTTTGACCACTCGATCCCCACCCCCTTTGTTGGATTGAGATAGACTTGCTTTTAAACCCCTCAAGCCTGATTGTAGCTTGCAGATCATCTCGGTCGATCCAGTACGTTCACGGCCCGATTCAACTCTCGGGCCCACCCAGATGACGACGCTGTCTCGGCCACGGGCATCGACATTGTTGAACCAAAAGGTTGGTCAGCTAGGGCGGGTTTGGTTAATCATCAGCTGTATTTCTTCAATGATGCCGGCTTGCTAGTTATGGATCAACCGACAATCTGCTCCCACTGACTATGCCCACAAGTAAGCACTCCATGAGGCTATGAGGTACATGGTACGGCCGGATCAGAGAGAATTACGCCTGCAATCACTGCGCGCTCATCCTCTTAATGAGTTAAACTGCACTCTACCTATGCTGTCCAGCTATGAGACCCATCCGAAGTTAAAGAGTAATGTAGTGGAAGTAAACTCCGGCCAATTTTGACGACCTCTGGGTGTGGGATGATCAACCCCTGAACAGGCTATGGAAGAAACAGAAGGCAAGAGCCTCAAGTTTTTATACACACCTTTCTCTATGTTTGCAGCTTCGGAAATATACTTTGTTTAGGGTTCAACCCCTTAAAAAAGCCACCTTCGTTGGGATTTCCATTTGGGACATTGACAACCCCTTTTACGGAAGAGGGCAGTGGTAGAGGAGTCCCGGCTAACGAAGAGCACAACGAGCAATGCAATCAGGAAAAGCCTGGGCCGCATTGATTCTCCGCTTGAAGCGAAGTAAAATCAAAAGAAGACTTTGAGCCGAGAGAAGACTTGTAGGGCTGAATTTCCTACTACCGACGCATAATAGCAGGCAGACACAGCTAAACAGTCATGCTCCAAGAAAGACTCGAGAACAGTCTGCCTAGACTTAAACCGATTCTGTACATAGCTTAGGATCAGCCAGTGGTGTGACACACTCATCGGCCCAGTTTGCTGGTGTTGTGGCACATACATGCGGCTGGCGTGGCCATTCAAGCCAACCATGACACCCGTGGGGGCTGATTCCAAGCCGATACAGGTTAGAATAGCCCGATGTGACCAAAGGAGGCGAGATATAGACAGTCGTACTTGAAATGATATTGTTCTCGAGCTTTTTGCTTTCGTGTGTTAGTGTTAGGTTGTTCTCTTTTCGTTGTGTTGAGAACCTAGCAAGCAGCACCAGACAACAAGGTAACACGCCAAGATGAATTACGATATAATAGCCATGATACCGGCGATGACGCCTCCGCCGGGACAGACATCGAATTTCGATGATCCGGAATCGATGCAAACGTTGGTGATGGTTGTGGCCGTTTCTACCATGTCTCTGACGTTGATTGTGGTCACGGTAAGAATTTACACGAAGGCAGTTATCCTGAGCAATATGGGAATAGAAGACTGTAAGACAAAATGTCCCCAGCGTTTATTACTTACCTGCTAATATAGCTTAGACTTTGCAATTCTAGCCGCTGTACAGTATACTCTTATTCAAACTGGCAAAGTCGGTATGGTCTAACATCATTCAGTGTGGCATCGTCGCATGGGATTCAACTTTCCTTCACGACTCTTTGAAGGGAGCATCTCGTCACTTTTGGGATGTCAGAGCCATAGACGTCCCATATCTAGCCTACGTGAGTCTCAATTCCTGCTCCACCGCGGATCTGGTGCTGACAATCAAGACAAGATGAATTACCTCGGAGAGATACTCTACGCTGTCACAATGTGGGCGGCAAAATGCTCCATCATGTTGCAGCTGAAGCGGATCTTCTGTTCGGGCCAGTCTAGAGATTATATCTTTTGGAGTATCCACGGCCTGCTCTTCGTCAACACGGCATATAACACCGCTGCTCTGTTCAGCTTCATCTTTCAGTGCTCACCTCGAGAGAAAGCTTGGAATGTCCTGCTGGAAGGACAGTGTATCAACGTGGCTGCCGCAGGGGTGGTGTCTGGCGCTGTGAACTTATTTCTGGATCTTGGAATTCTGGTGGTGCCGCTTCTGGCGATATGCCACTTGCAAATGCCCCTGAAGAGAAAGATTGGGACATCTGCCGTGTTTGGAGTAGGCATCTTGTGAGTGCTTACCTTCTTCCCATATTAACAAGCTGCTAACACGGCCACAGAACCTGTGGAATTGCTGTTCTGGGCGTTGTACTCCGCGTCCCTATGCTCTACGATCCAGACCTATCGTGGATCTTGACAAAGGTGGGCATATGGACCATGGTCGAATATTTTGGGACCATAGTCATTGGCTGCATGCCTTCGTTTCCACGTTTCTTCCTCTACATCCGGGGCGAAGCGACGCCTGGCCTCTCTGTGTCTGGTCCTAAGGCATCCACAGGGAAAACATTGGCGGACTCTTGGCCGTCAGCACCGAGGAAGATCAAGCAATTCGGTGATGAAGAGGTAGGAGTTGCCATCACAACAGATGATGCATCTTTCATGGAGCTGGAGCACGTCAGGAAGAATCAAAATATGTACCTTCATAACACATGATGACTGAGTGTGGATGAGGATACGGATATTGCATTGCAAGGCGTTCTGCATGGGAAAAGGGCAGTCAAGACACCCGTAGTGTCATGATAACTTAGGAGGAGGTATATATGAACAATGTCTTTCAAGTAACGTACATGCATAGCGAGCGACGCATCATAGCGAGCGACGCACTTTCCCCCGTTTCTCAACCCTTCATCTTCACAACAACTTTTCTCCACGTA